>VZUA01035463.1:0-10825 GCA_013401035.1 Horornis vulcanius | reverse complement strand
AACCTTTAAATAGCATGTAAATTTTTTATGAATCAAGCTCTAAATAAAGAAAACTCCCAAGCTGGGAATTCAAAATACTAGCCAGAGAGAGCTGATTTGCTACCAGGCTCAAGAACAATATTTAGTTTACAGAATCAATCTGGAAATAAAACTAGTGCTTGCATCAGCATGAAAGCTACAAAAATAAAAAAGAGGTCTTAATAAAATATACAGTGGAAAAGGAAAGGATAAAAGCCCTAGCACAGCTATGAGGCCCTCAACAGCCCGCACAAGTAATAAAATAGAATATGATGTAATATAGAACAACAATGAAAGGATTTTAAATTTCTAGGTAGGATTCTGAAAAACTGTTTCCAGCTTTTGTTGCGGGGCAGGCACGCTGAGAGTTCCCCTGTGAAGCTCCAACAAAGCTGGTGTGTGGCAGACACGGGCATTGATGAGGGCAGGAGGGCAGAACAAACATTAACCTTCACCTTACTCCTCCATCACTGTACCAGGACATTTCTGTATTTCTAGATGCTCCATTCTGTTTACTCTCCTGCTCACTCACCCACTCCTGGTTTCCTTCCTTACCAGTAGCAAAAGGAATTTTTTGCTTGCCAATGCCTTGATGCTTTGCCATGAAGGCAACCACCTTCTTCACCTTTCATAAGGAAAGTGTCTTGAACCTTGTGTGCTAAGCAGCTTGGAAAAATCTGAGATTAGACACATCCCATATTGGCTCAACTAATTTCAGCCTGTCCAAATTAGGATGAGTCTGTAAGACTCCACAGGAAAATCATGTGAGCACTGAATGCCTGTGCTACCTGCCATGCTCTGCACCCTAATTACAGGGCTTTAAGGAAACAGGACCTTGTAAAGCTGATACTCTGAGAGGGACACATAACTTCTCTCAAAATTCAATGGCATCCCAAAATTAAATTGTCAGAATTTGGTTCTGCAACAAACAGTGGCCTCTACACTAAATTTCAGATGAGCCAGAACCAATGCAATTCACTCATTGGAGTAACACAGCAAATTTTCCTTCTCNAAAATTCAATGGCATCCCAAAATTAAATTGTCAGAATTTGGTTCTGCAACAAACAGTGGCCTCTACACTAAATTTCAGATGAGCCAGAACCAATGCAATTCACTCATTGGAGTAACACAGCAAATTTTCCTTCTCCCACGAAACTGAAAGCTATTACAGAATACCACCAACACTCCACAAATTAAAAACTATGGATTGTGAAATTTGTGGCCCTTTTTTCTACTATGGTCCAGCTGTGGCAGGCATGGTGTACAGAGGTAATCACAGAGCTCCTTCTCCTGTGGCCAGCCACCCGGTCCTACCAAAAAATTCTTGGGTTGACAAAAAGAACTGGCCAAATTCTTGCCTTGGCATGGAAACTCAGCTCCACTGCAACACCTAAACATTTCTGTTTTCTTCTTTACAACACCTGATTAACAATAAACAGTGATTCAGACAGCTTATGTAGTTTTATCTGTCAATTATTTGCTTCAAATGATTTCTCTGTGATAGATTTTTAGGGGCTTTTGTTTGTTTCTTTTAACCCTTGTTCTACCACTGGCTGTAATAGGTACACAGACCTTGAGAAGGGGTGACAAATAATCTGATTGCCCCAATGTTCTAATAAAACACATATATTCTTTTAACACAGAAAAAAAGGAGATTGCTATAAACAACATCAATTATTTTGTGCTTCTCCAGGAAAGACAGGAAGTGTTCCAATTCCTCCTAAAACCTGTTTTTAATGAAGGTACAACAGGTCATGATCAGCTGCTCAGAAAACAGCAACACCCTCAGAAAAAAAAGGCCTTTTTCTCTTTGTTAGGTTTCAAAAAGTTGGTTGAAAAACCTGGACCTGCTCTTACAATGACCCCAAAGGCAGAAGAGGGTGTTACTTTCAATTCAGTTCCTTCCACTGAACATGGACTGCAGTTTCACACCTATGTTATTAATGCAATTACAAGATCTGCCTGAAACTATCAAATTAATTTGAAATTCACTTAAGATGCACCTGAGCCATTAGCCAGAGTGCCAGTGCAGTGTGCCTCCTGAAGGCTGTGCATGAGGTATTGGGGCCAGCCAAGCCTGTCAGAGCTCCCAACCCCTCAAACACTGGCGTGATGCACTGAGGCTCCATAAAAGCAAACACATCCCTGATAATAGTACTTCCCACTTTGTCCAGTGAGCTCCATTGCAGGAGATCATGAATTAATATTTACAACACCCCAGAGAGGCAGGCTGGTATCATTTCCCCGTGTTTCAAAGATGGGCGAAGGTGAGAGAAAGCTGAAGCAATTTGCTGTAATTCACAGAGGAAGTCTGTGGTGAGGCAGGGGAGAGTGCAGGGCTCTCACTGCCTGTGCCTTTGCCACAAGACCATCCTTCCTGCCCCTAAATGCCAGGCTTCAGCCTGATGATGTGCTGTGGCTCTAGCCTATTAAATCTGACACCCTATACATGTTCTGGATCATAAGGCTGAGTCCCATAAAACTGATGGACGTGAAGTCGAGAAGCCAAAAGGGACAGAGGAAAGAAGCAGGAGAAGAGTTCAGCGTTGCAGCTGTGTGGCATTTCTCTAGGCAGTAGGTTCCCATGCTACTTCAAGACCATAACATATTTTTGCTATTACGAATGCGGTTTATTTTGCAAATCAAGGTGATTGCACACATTTCAGCTTGTCAAATTTTCAGCCTTTCAACCATATGTCTGTCGACCTTATGGACTACCAACTTTATGGGATTCAACCATATGTCCAGATCCCGATATATATGAAGGCCAGTTCTAACATAAGAGCTTTACAGTAGTAGTGTAGTAAACCATAATGTTTGCAGATGGCTGTAATAAAATCATTCAGGAGAGGAAAGGTGCAGGGACATAAAGCCTTCAAAGCTTCTTCTACTGAATAAACAATTTGATCTGAATAATGTAGTGGGAAGCACATTCTGCCAATGAACTGGCTGATCCAGTCCAAAATGTTGCTTTTAATTTTCTTTCCTAATCCCACGTGTATTTTAACTTCCTTTTGTATTTTCCTTTGTGGGATTAGCTTAAAATTTGGAAGAAAAGTATAAGAAGGAAAAATAACAAAGTAAAGGATTTTGTTTTAAAGGCACAGTCCACTTCTGAATTGTAAATTTTTCATCTGTGAAAAGCCAAAGGGTTATGTGGGGCCTGGAAGATGTATTAATAGAGAGGTATAATGTTTTTACCCTCACATGGTGAGATTGAAGGATGATGTGACTTGCTTCATTTCCTGAAGCGGGACTCAGCTTTCAAAGTTAAGTCAAGTTTCCTCCTGAGTAAACTTTTTCTAACTCTAGGAAGTTGGAGTTTGGTTTATGTCCTGCTGCACAATAATTCAGATGATAATTCACATTCCCTTTGTCCAACATAACTTGATATCTCTATTATTTAGGAAGCTCCGGTCCCACTTTCCCCTAACTGAAACCTGCTGAGCCAATGTGTGGCCCTCAGAGAGCTCTTACAGTGGGGAAGGGAGCACTGTCTGTAAGGGGAGCCACAGCCAGCATAGGTGTGATGGAAGGTCTTTTTCAAACCAAAGTATTTTTTAAGCTAACAGAGTGTGTGGTGAGGTTTGGCAAGCTTCCTTGAACTAGACAAAAATCACTTCCTACTCAGGAAAGAAGGGAAGCTTCCATGGGCATTAACTGGGAAGCGAAAAAGTGAACTGCAACCTGCTTGTGCTGCTGGTGTGCAAAATCACAGTGAGAGGAAACCCCCTGAGCTGTTGATTTTCAGATAATTTGGCCAGAGCCAGCTCTCATACTGCTATCATCAGGGACAGTTTTCCTACTGGATCAAATGGAGCAGAGTCAGATAGTGTCTAAGAAACAAGAAATATGCTGTCACTCTTCCTTCCCATGCCAGACTTTGCCTTGACCAAGTTGCAGATGTTTCTGAGTGCTAGAGCTTGTCTCATTTCAGGAAGGCTCGCCCTGGGAGATGATGATTGCTACAGCACCTACCAACATTCATCCTATCACACCCAACTGTCCTCCACCAGGCAATAACCATCAAGAAAAACTAAAAAAATAAGTCAGAACAGAGCAAAAGAATTTTTTGAAAGCCTCAGCACCTGCACAAATATACTCATGAAAGACTGTGAAGAAGAGAGCACGACCCTCAACCCTGCCCTCGGCGTGCGCGGCCGCCCTACCTGTGTGCTCATATTTGTGTCGCAGCAGGGAACTGCTCTTCTGGAATGTCTTGTCACATAAGTCACACGCATACATGCCACTTTCTGTCTTCTTGATCTTCTTTCGGGACAGACAGGAGTCAGAGTCCGTCATGTCGTCGAGGCCGGACATGTAGTCTGGGGTTCCATCAAGCAATTCTCCCTGTGAGGGAATCACTCGTCAGCAACCGCCGCTCCCACCGCCAATCCTGCCCACCAACCATCCCAGGGAAGTTAAAATCATGCCTCCGTGGTCCCTCTCAGCTTAGGAACATGAATAATGAAACTACATCTGATAGAAAGTATGGAAATAACGAGGAGCCTTCTATGCCTCAAACCAACTTTGAGCACTCTGCAGTAATGTGGTTTGCACAAACCAACAGTATTTACCATATCAGCTCTAAATACTTCCAAGTGTGCAGGTAAGGCTCTTCATGGCCAACAAAAGGTATTGTGTTATTTTACAGAGGTAAATGTAAGCAACAGCTAAGGGATCATTCTTTTCAAAATTCCAAAACTTGGATGTATTCTGTATCCGTAGAAAGGTTTTAATTGAATTTTATATTTAGGTACAAATGTTATTATTATGCAATCCATTTAAATGTATGTCTCCCGACTAAAGGCCTCAAGCTATATTTTTATATTTAATTTTGTAATTTGAAATAGGGAATATTAATAACACTTTTTATCAATGTTCTATCTATGTTAAAACAGCCTTCAGCATTAAGCAATAATGAATGTGGATCAGTAAATTATTAAATTTCTTGATATTTATTTTGTCTCGATCCAAAGAGAGTGCAAACTTGCATGATAACATACATTTCCATTTGCTATCACACAGTTCAGTTTTCTTAGACTAGGTTTGCACTAATTAATATTAGAGAAGATTAAATAGGCTTAAATACATTTACAAAGAGGGCAGATGTACTGTAAATTGGAATAGTGGAACAGCTGTTATGGAGGTGCAGTGCTATTTATGCTCCTATTGTGCAAAGAGGGATTACAGTCTGTAATGTAAAACCATACCTGATTTTCACATTTGAAACTATAAAACATTTACTAGTCAGTAAAATTACTAATGGACGGTAATAGGACATGGGGGAACAGGCCCAAATGTAAGAAAAAATTATTAATCTATAATCAGTTAATCTCATTTAACTAAACTCTGTACTTTATATCTGAATACACCCAGCAAAAGGCTATAAAAGTACAAGACTTCTGTGGAGCTGCTCTTCACTGCAGGCATGCAAGGGACAGAATCCTTTGCTACACCTGCGTTGACTCTGGGACCACTTGAGGGAAGAATTAAGGGTTGTACCCTGGCATGAAAAAGTGCTGACCCAGATTACATGTCCAGGGAAAGACTTTGTCTGCAATTAGGGGCCCTGGCTGCTACCTCACCAAATAATTTCATTTAATCTCTGGGGTTTTTTCAAAGCTGTTCCAGATGACTGGCAGGATTAGAGGACTAAGAGTCTGGGAAGAGCTGTAGGTGGCCCAAAGGAAGGGGCTATGGGTCAATGTTTCTTATCCCCCAGACATTTGTGAGAAGAGAGGACAACTTTCCCATGAATGGTGGGTGAACAATCCCCCGAAAAATGGAGAAGGAAGCTCTGAAGGCTTTCAATGGATTACAGAGTCTATGAGGCTGTATGGGCATCTGCTTAAAGAGATACAATTTTGTGTCCGACTGTGAAGGTGACTCCAAAGGGGTCTCCCACTGCTCCTTTTCTCTGTGGTGAAATGTAGTTATGACCTGAAGAGACAAATTTCCCTACAAAGTTTCCTTTTTTTCTTCTAGGNGAGACTCACAAAGCCCAACTGCAGCCCAACTGAGCTTCCAAATGATGCCTTGCACAGGGGAGTGGTGATGAGTTATCTCATGGCTTGAGGGGGAAAATCCTATTATTATTATTATTATTATTATTATTATTATTATTATTATTATTATTACACTATACAAATCTAATGAGAAATGGCTGAACTCTTAACAGAACAAAGGTCATTATGCCTGTTCAAAGTAATTGGTACTGCTTCTGAATCCAAGTAGAGGTACTCTGAAGTTAACTGCAGTTTGTTTTCCTACTTCACCATGACTTTCCAAGTTCAGACTTAAATAAACTCTGCTAATTTTATTGGAAATGCTGATTATAGCTTTGGGCTTTTTTTTCTCTAAGAGAACATATCACAAATTACTTAACTCTAGCCTTTCAAAGGAGAAAACAGTTGAAACCATTTACCTGAAATCCTTGTTTCCGCTGGTACTTTCTCCTTTGCTGCATATCGGCAAAAGTAGCTGCTCCAGTTGGGTAGGTATAGGCCATATGTGGTAGGAAGCTCATCTGATCTAGTCCTGGGTATGGTCGCAGCCCAGGAATACTGGTCTGGACTGGTGGCATAAAAGTGGCTGGGGGAAATGCGCTTTGTGGTGGAAGTGTTGTGTATAAAGGTTTGGCACTAAATGGGTTCATACCAAATACTGGGTTAGTGCTTTTATCCAGATTATTTGAATTAGAAAACTCCTTCTTGATAAAAGTCAAGTTCAGCGGCTCATCTGAGTTTTCAGATGATGAAGAAACACTGTTGTGTTCTAAATTTACACTATTAGATTTTGTTTTGTTCTTTGTGGCTATAATACTTTTGGGTTCTTTCATTTGTTTTGGTAAAGACAAGTCCAATGGCTCAGCCTGAAGCTCCTCAGAAGAGAAACTGTTTGGAGTGTAAGAACTACTGTGGGAGTTTTTAGAAGATGTGGAAGAAAGATTTAAAGGAGAAGGAGTATTGCTCCTAGAGTGGTCCAATTTATCAACTGGCTTAATATTGGTAAAATGAGGAGGTTTTGTTAGCCTGAGAGGAGTATCACAATTAGTAACACTGTTATGGAGTTCAGCTATAGATGGAGAAGTTATAGAGTCCACAGGCTTTATTGGAGATCTGGCTGACAAAGAGTCTTTAGTGGGAGTGTTGTTGGTGGCAGCCAGCGCCACCTTGGCACTGGCCCTTTCCAGTGATGGTGACCTGGAACTTGAATACTGGTAGACTTTTCTTTGTTCAAACCATTCCTTCACAAATTCCTGAGGAAGGCCAACAGCAATGGAAATTTTCAGTAGTTCATCAGAGTTGGGTTCCATATTCATAGCATAATATGCTTTAAGTACAGACATGTGGTCCTTGTATGGGTTGATGGGGCTAGTCATTCCTTTCTCAGAAAGTACTGATGACAGCAAGAGGGTTTGCTTATCAAACACTCCAGGTTTGTTGGGAACCATGTTCTCGTGAGGCTGAAGGACTGCCTTGATTTCTTCGTTCATTTTACACAGGTAACGCTCATGCTGATGCAACGGAATGGGACCAGGAAAGCTTTCTTTACAGAACTGGCATGAAAATGGAGTGGATACGTTGTGGTTCTCTATCATCTTATCTTCAGTTACCAGGTCTATTAGGGTTCGCAGCTTCTCTTTTTTAATGTTATTGAGCTGCCTCCTTGAGTCTGTGGTCAAGCTCTGGAGGCAAGCTTTGGCTTCATTGACTTTCTCTAATGTGTAGTCAATAATACTTTTAGTGGCACCATTATGACTTACTACTGGAAGACCCACGGGGGGAATATTGGGGGAGGTAACTCCTTGTTCCTCGGCTTGAGAGCATGAATCCTTCATGTGGTAAACCTTCAACTTGGAGATCTCTTCAGCCTTGCAGTCCATTTTCTGCCTGGAAACCGTGTTGTCCACAATCTGTAGGACCTTCTGCACCTCGCTTAAATTGCTGCCTACCGCAGGAAACCCGAGCAATGGTGCTTCCATCCCTACACCTAAGTGCTGCATTGGACTTTGAGCAGACGCGTGAACTCCTAAGGGGCTGGTTGCTCCAAGTCCACCATTCATAAAAGGACTAGTTGCACTAAACCCATGTGAGGCCATAAGAACCTTGTACTCATTGAAATCTAGTGGTTCTGTTTTAATTTTCAGTAGGCCTGTTTGCTCAGACATACTAAGTGGTTTGCCATTCTCCAGCTTGTTTCTCAGCTGTGTGATGGCTGAATTAGTAGGAGAGGAAGATACAGAATTAGGAGAAGAACCCGTCTTGATATTGTTTCTCATTCTGCCATTTACAGAGATTAAACCAATACACTTCTTGCTGCTGATGTGCGAACTGTAGGAGCCAGAATGGGAGAAACGTTTCTTGCAGTTTGGACACTCATAAGGTTTTTCACCTAAAATGATAATTAAAACCAAATGTTAATTATCATTCTTGCTGCTATAATTGCAAGAGATTGCATTTGGTAGCTAACTGATTGCCTGTGTATCCAGTGATTAATAGTGAGGGAAATATTAATTTTGTGAACAAGGCCACACACCACCACTGCTTCACCCTCCTCTTTTGACAGGTCTTGAGGTCAGTTTGGACCCAGGGTCTCCAGGTGCCAACAGCCATCAAAGTGTGAGATTGGCTCCAGACTGACCAGGGCGAGTCACAGGCAAGCACCCTGTGGGGAAGGGAGTCAAATCAAATCAAGACTGTTCAAATTTGATTTGTTTCTTTTGTTGTTTTTATTTTTTTTCTCCCCCAAAATGGAATTTTCACTGGGTATGAGCACCAGTATGAGAAACTGCATCCTGATGTTAGGACCTCCATGTCAGTTTGTGCCTGGGCTGAGCCTGGTGACATTTTGCATGCTGAATTCTGCATCAAGTAGGAGAGCCAAAATGCCCAAGTCATTCAATCTGAGAGGCTTGGCAGTTTCTTGTTATCTGAGAATATGAGTTGTATTTCACTCAGGGGGACTTTTTATTTTGGAAAATATAATGGATTCTTCAGGTTCCTGCTGCACAACGATGAATGAATGCTTCTGAACTCAAACTGCCAAACAATCTATATTATTTGCAGGAAGCTTTACTATTTCCAAATCTTTTAGTGAGACCATGGTATTAACAGCATGATAAATGAGGATGACTCAGATATCACTTATGAAATACCTTGGTAGCTCCAAGAAGCCAGAAGCAGAACTGTGTAAATTTTAAGCAGTCTTTAAAACTCAGCTAATTAAACAAAATGCAAATGAGCACACCAGCACCTCCGCTACTCACCACTGTGAATTCGCAGGTGTTCCTTCAGATGGTGTTTATATTTGAAGGCCTTGCCACACTCAGTGCATTTGAACTTGCGATTGCCTGCTCCTTGGGTCAGCATTTGGTGCTGGGAGGAAAAAAAGAAAAAAAGAAAGAGATACCAACATGAATTTTATGCAAGAGAAACCATGAATTTCAAGCTTAAAAAACAAAAATTAAATTAATGTGACTCTGAATTCGTCAAGCAGACCAAAAGGTCTGCATGTACATTTATTTGTCTCATCAGTGTTGCAATAAAAATCAAAATGTTGGCAGTAAACCGAAACAAATGAGAAAGTACTTTCACATGAGCATTCGATATTTGCTTTAGAATTATTTCCTAAGTCTCTCATCAGAAATGTGTTGCTTTAAGGTATCTTACGATGAGAGAAACAGTTTTATAAGAAGATTTGTGGCTCTTAATATTCCTAGCAGATTCTGAACATGTGGGACTCAGCTTGTTTAAAAATTCTGTTTACTGCATGTGGAGGAAAGAGAGAAACACTGTCGTTAGTGGCATTTCGTGTAAGATTTAATTCATTATCAAGCAGGAGAGACTGCATCTTCAGCATAAGCTGCTGCTGGAAATGTTTTTTTAAATCACAGAGCAGCAGGAAAGACTTGAGCTACCTTTCGTGCCATGTTTTCCCCCAGTGCTCTTCTGAGGGGCGAGGGAAAGTTGAAAGTTAAAAGTGGTGTAAAGATATAATCAAAGGCAGCTGACCTTTTTGCAACAAGCAAGGAAAGCCCCATGACTTTGAATTTGGAGAGAAAAAAATAATTAATTAGAAACTAATTATTATCTCGGTAATCATGTAGCCAACCACTCTGGATGCTCAAGGTAGGAGGTCAGCCTTTTGCAGGCAACGACAACACAAAAGCCTTTTGCAGGAGCAGGGAGGGGGGAAAAAAGGGCAGGAAAAAAAAAAAGAGAGAAAAAAAAAAAAAAGGCAGCGCCGAAACGGTATGACAACTGCGAGGGTGTGCTGCCTCTTCCCACATTCCTGGCGAGACAGATGGTGTTACATGGGACACAGGGAGGTTTGTTCAAACAGCAGCAACCTTCAAAGATCAAGCAGAGCCCAGCCCGCCGCGCGCCATTGAGGGACCCGCGCTCATATGTTGCTGAGTTGCATAAACAAACAGCAACAGCTGTTTTGTCTCCCCCCATCGCCCTCTGAGGACTACTATAAACTTTAGTTGTGCCACTGTTAATATGATACAATCATTTTAATTTACTAATTGTAAATGCCACGAGCAAATGAGGGGACTTTTCAACACCAAAGCTACCATTCATAATGCGCCAGTACCAGCGCGCTCTCGCATGTGAAATTTCAGGCAGTTACGTTGGATAAATATCCAGGCGGGTTTTGTTCCCTCCCCTGGTGTTTTTAATGATACGAGGCAAAAGGAAGAACCTTACGGTGGATCAGGTTAGGAAAAATATACATGGGAAAATGTGTTTGTCTGCTGGAAAAGCCATGGGAAGGAAAGAACAGGAGAAAGTGCTCTGGA
>VZUA01035413.1:0-12688 GCA_013401035.1 Horornis vulcanius | reverse complement strand
GCGGGCCCCGCGCGTGGCCGCGTGTGTTCCCGCCCGGCCGTGCCGCAACATCCTCCGCGCCCGGCCCCGCCACCCGCGCTGACAGCGGGGCGCGGCCCGCGGCCTCTGCCGGCCCGGGAGCCGCGGGGCTCGTCCCGGAGGAGGCTGTGGCGGCACCTGTGTCCCTGCCCGGCTCGGGGGTACCGGGGGCTCACCAGCCGCAGCCGCGTGGCGCGCTGGCTCCGCGGTGCCCGCAGGCTTTTGGGAAGCGGGATGCGCAGCGCGGAGGTGAATTTGCTGCTCGGGGGCCACGGGGACGCTGGGGAAGGGTTTGGAAGGAGCCTTTCTGTGCCGCGGGGATGTGCAGGTCGCGCTCTCCCCGCTTCCGCAGGGTGCCGAGGCTGGGCCGGGCTGCCCCAGCGCCCGCCCGGTGCTGATCCCCATCAGCGGCACCGCCGCGGATTTACGGCGACCTCTGCTCCCAGCGAGGGTCATAAAAAGTTGGCACGGGAGCCTTTGCAAAGGTCTCTTCATTGCTGAGAGTGAGGGATACGTAAGGATAGGAAGGTTGGATTTGTTCTCCAGAAAGTGGCAAAGTGCTGTCCCTGGGGGAGCAGTGCAAGGCGGTGACCTCAAACACTCGGGGTGCCAGGTATTGTCTCATTTGGCAGCTGCCGCGGAGCTCCCCTTCATCAGCTCAGTGCTTCTCTTCTGCAGAGCTGTGAACTTTGTTTTATAACAACCTGCTCTGGGTTCCTGCTTAACCTCAAACCCCAAGAAGCAATGCTGCTTTTTATTTGTTCTGAACTTCTCTCGTTCTGTTTTTTTTCCCCTGTGTTGTTTTCTGGTTTTGTTGGTTTTCTTTTTTTTTTTTTTTTCTCAAGAGCCAGTGAGTAATCAGTATCTGTTTATTCTTTATAAACACTTGTGATTCCCACCATAATTACTCTGAGTTATGAAAAAGCTTTAAATGCTTTAATTTAAACATTCTTTACGTGTACCTTATGCTTGCAATATGTGTCCTGGGCTGGGGTGCAGTACTTCTTGTGGCAGCATCATTAGCACTTTGCCTCAAGCTCCTTTTTTGATTTTTAAAAAGCTCACGTTCTCTTCCTTGTAAGATGTAAAATACATCACTTGAAGGCATACTTTGGAGCCAGTTTGCCACTGTTCACCAGCACAGTGGTTTTTCTACGTGGAATTTAAGATTATGAGGTGTACTTTAGATTAATATTTCCATTTAAAAAAGCTTTTAAATATTATTCATAGAAGGAACTTTACAGAGATCCTGGAAAAACAATAGAATATGTGGTTTGCAATTAGTAGGAAACTGAACCTGTGGTTTGATTTGCTTATGTGGTGAGGCTGTGATTCTTTTGGGGTCCAGAGTATTTTCACACAGTCTGGTGTCATGTAAAGATTTGTTCCTTTACAGGGAATATTTTTTTGCTTTACATGCCTGTATGTGTAAATCTGATGAACTGCTGAGAGACTCCTTGACTCTGGTAACTTTTGCTCACATTTTAGAATTGCAATACTTGATGCAAATGAGACTTGGCAATTGTTGCAGTATTGTAGTGCACCAGCCATGAGAAAATACACACTGAGTGTATGCATTAACTCCTGTCTTAGTCATACCAAAACTCTTTGAAAAAAAAAAACCCTGGTATTGATTGAGCAAGTGCATTTTTGTTTTTGTTTGGGGTTTTTGTTTGTTTGTTTTGGTTTCTGTGTTTTGAGTTTTTCTGTTTTCATTTGGGGGTTTTTGTTTCATTTTCTTTCGGTTTTGTTTGGTTTTTTTCTTTGTTTATTCTTGTTTGTGTTTTTATTTTTTATTAAATCTCCCTCCCCTCTCTCCCACCAGTAAAATTTGGGTGTGGAGGAGAAGGAATCAGAGAAGTGCAATGCAAGGAAAAGTATGGAGGGGCTTTTTTTTTTTTTTGTCACAGAAAAAAGCTTAGATTTTCCTGGTGTAGCATTGCCCTTCATGTACAACAATGGCTTTGTTACAACAGAGAGTGCCAGCAAATCCCAGGTGACAAAAGATGACAGGGAGGCATACTAACAGTTCTTTATTTTTCTTTTTACCTCAAATAGGAATCAAGAATGCTTAAACTGGATTTATCATTCATCCTCCAACGTGCTTAAAACACCTCGCCACAAAACCTTATGCCTGAGGTACTGTTTGTTTCTTTTAGTCAACAGTAGTGCCTAAGGCCTTGTCAGAATCTATGGGAGGTGGGAAGGACGTGGTTATTAACTTTTTATAAACTGACTGTGACCCTCAGGACCCGTGCAATTTGCTTGTATCACCCAGGAGGTGAGGGCAGAGCAGCCCTGCCCCTGTTCTTACACCTTTGCTGTGCTCACCATCAAAGGGTCACTGGTAAAGGGTCCCTGTCTTGATTAATCCATGCCTCTGCACGTGGTTGCAGGAGGGAAATCCAGGTTTAATGCTCTGCAGCTTTTGATTATGGCAGGATATGTGTCACATTCATACACTTGGGGATGTGGATATCTGCTGAAGCCTTGGGTTTTAGTTCCTGTGGGCTGTGCAGCTGCACCCTGTCACAGTGTTATTCCATCAGCTGTGCATCTCTTTCAGGAGCTCATGCCCTTTGGAAATATTAACCATCCATTCAGTATCTTGGATTTATAGAGTTTAAGGTATTTGATGTTTGCTCACTAATATCATTGCTCTGCTATAAAATTTGGAGTATGAGTGCCTGTAGTCAGAGGTTTGTGTAGCTGAGTTGCCCAAATACCTCATGCAGAAGGTTTCATTTTCACTGTAGTTTCCTAAGAAATATTGCTTATGTCTGTTTCATCCCTGAAAAAAGATCTTTAAATCAGTAAACCAATTTCAGCCTAATTTGACAGAGCTAGAGGTTTTAAAAATATTATTTGAAAGGGGTTTCTTTTATTTCCTAGAAAGAACTTTTTCTGTCAGAAGGCATGAAGGGCTTTCTAGCATTGGCACTGAAGGAACAATTAGCAAGGGCTGCACTCCTGTTATGTGCTTGGGAGCTGAATTTATAGGCAAAGAGCTTGGGAGAGAGCAAGCTTCCTCAGTTCTGTTCATGTGGGGCCTGGGTGGTGGAGTGCACAGTTCCTGCTGTGCTGCTGAAATCTGCCTTCCCTTGTGGGTTTTTTTTCCCTCTCTGCAGCCACTCAGACTGTTGCAGTTTTGTTTCTCTTGCAGGTAAATGGCAGGACAGAAAGTGGTGTGAAAACTTTGAGAGGCACTGTGAAGTCCAAGTAGGTCATTCACTGCTGAAGGATATGAGGGATGAGGTCTCCTATTTAACTTTTTCTGCTCTTTCTTGGCACTCATTCTGAAAGCCTGGCACTTCTCCATCCCCTTGGCACTTGCCTAAAACAATGCCAAGTAAGCTGAGCTGTTGTGGGATAGTAGCAGAGTCTTGATTAAATTGCTGAGAGCCCCTTTCTCTTCCCTGCTAGGCCTGGTGGGTAAGCTGCACATGGGAATTAACTCCTTTGCATGGGTGAGGATGGTGTGATATATTTAGAACAGCTCTATCCACCCAGTTCTTTGTTGAAAGTTCCTGCCTGACTTCATGTTTCAGGCAGACAGAGTGAATCGTCTCTGATCTAGTTTTTGTTAATGAAAGATGAGCAATTAAATTGTTTAGATTTCTTAACTTCTGCCTGCCCCTGGTAAAGCAGGATCTGGTTCTCCAAAGCAGGGAGGGCTTGATGAAATGTGGTGGCTGAGCAGAATGACACAGCTCAGTACAGCTGATTTCAGCTGAACTCCTAGAGAGTTTTCTGCTCAGTTTTGGCCAAAATGGGGCCCTATCTAAACTGTAAAGAGAAGGGAGGAAGAGCTGACAAACTCAGTGAGAGTGAGTTTATCAAAGAACATTATCAAAGTTAAAATCCACCTAACAAAGAGGCATCTGATGTTAACAGGGCAAAGGTAGAGGCACGTCCTACTAAGAAGTAGTTCTGCAAAGAGGTTTTAGAAGTGTAGGAAGTATAAAAAGCACAAATCTAGAAAACTACAAAAGGATTCAGGTTCCTGTTTTCTGCCACTGTCTCCTCCCTTCTCTCAGCAGACAGGGAACTTCCCTTCAGGAGTGTTGATGGGGAGATCTAGAAGTTGTTTCTCTACCACAAAAGAACTTGATGCAACGTGAAATTACTCCTTGTGAGTGTTCCAAGCAGTGAATTTCCCCAGCAAATGTTTGTCTGGAGAGCAAACTGTCCATGTTAATGATACCTGAAAATGCTTAATTAGGTCAGAACAGGAGCAGCCCTTCAGATGATGTCTTGACATGTTGATTGAAATCTTGCACATTCCAGAGGAAGTGCCAGGTGTGCAGGCAGTGAAGTCAGACTTAGCAGCATCTTCTGAGAATGAAACTAACCCAAACAGGGAATGCCAGTTTTCAAATTCAAAGTCATTGATGGACAAGATAGAAATAACTCTTACCTAAGAATTTTTGCGCAACACTGCCGCGTGGGGTGATTTTTTTGTTGTTGCTTTTTAAAAAAATTATTTAATTTGAAAACGATTCCCATTCTGCTGTAGCTGCTAGAACCTCAAATAATAAAAGTCCTTTCTCTGCAAGGACTAAGGAACCCGGATTACCTCTCACTACTTTGGATTTTCCGTTCACTTGTTTCTCTTGCTGCATGACCTTTCAACTTGGTTTTGAAGCTTGTGCCCAGCTTTCTGTTTCTAAAGCATTTTTTTTAATGTGTTGACGTGTTAATCTGAATTTTTCTCTCTTTCAGTTTTTGTTACTTGTCATATGTGGAGATTTTCTTTCTAAAGTTTCCCCAAAAATTCTTTTGAAGGTCACTAAAAAAATCCTGAACAAACCCTAAACGAATTTTCCTACTCTTGATAATATTTGTCGGCATATATTTGTTTTGTTTTTGGAGTATTTTTTTTTTATTTCAATGTATATTTGTATTTAGATAGCATGCAGTGCCAACTTCAAGGGTGCTTAAGAAATAGGAATTTTCCATGTAAACTTGAACTCCAGCTTTTTACTATCTTATGAGAGCTTTATTGTAGGCATATTGCTTACTGAAAGAAAAATAAAGATTTCTTACATTATGAGTTATTAAGTGTATGGATTTAAGAGAAAAGACCCGATGGAGGTAATATTGCTCTGCTTGGTTGTAACTTAAATTTAAAAAAATTGTCTTCCATATATAAATATTTAACCAAACTACCCTTGCTTACTGTTTTCTTGAGTCAAGTAGCTTCTTTCCACTCTTTATTTTTTGATTAATTTATCTAAATTTTTGTGTTTCAGCACAAAGAATGTGTATCCTGGTGTGTGTTTGTTTTTCTGTATTGCATATGCCACACACGATTCCTTTCAGCTCAGGCAACCTCCTTTAAAGGGGCCCTTCAGAGAATCATACTTAAAAGCCTACAAGCTCTTTAGCTGTGTTTGTGTAGTTAATACTTTGCCCAATGCCTTGGCAGCTTTGCATGGAGTTATTTCCCCTTGCAAATGTTGCTCTTCTAAAATCTGAGTTTTAGTGAAGTAATTCAAGGAATTAGTGCCGTGAAAAGAGCATTCACGTTTCAAGCTTTTTTTGTTACTTTATTACCGATTTCCAAATTGAAACCTGTAATTCTTAAATGAAACACCAACAAAGTAATCTTTGAGTAACAGGGTTTCATTAGATATTTTGAATCAGATTGTGTTAGCTGCTGATGGTCTGGGGTACCCGTGGCACTGGAGTTTATCCATTTTAGAGGCTGTGTTGCCCGACAGTGATGCTGGTGTGATGATCCTCCAGCCATGTGCAGGTTGGGGTGCAGTTTGGGGATACCCTGTCACTCTGTGCAGAGTTCTGGACAGAAGTGCACAGAGATTTAAGAGATGTAAGTCCTTGAGGGAGCTTGTTTGGGTTTTAAAGAGAGATCTGTTCACAAGTGTTTGCAGTTTGTTTATTTTAGAAGCTAGGGGCTGGGCATATAAAAGGCTTTGTGTATCATCTCGTTCTTCATGAGACTTTTTGTTGCTGACTTAGCTCTGCCATCCCTGTGATGTCACTTGTTACTGACTGGTCAAAATGAATTGTCTGCTGCACAGATAGTTCATTTGGGGAAAAAAATAAAACAAAACAACCTTTGCTCTGGAAGCTGTGGTGTTGGTCACCACTAAGGTTTCTGGCACAGCATGTTCTGGTACTTCAGGGGTTTGATGTAAGTGCAGGAATGGGTTTAAAACCTGCCCTGTGTGCTGCAGTCCTGCCAGGCTTTGGCAGCAGTGGCAGCAGCAGGTGATTCCTTCCCACCATGTGTGGCCCCTGGGGTTTCTATAGTGTCTGTGTACATACACTGATACTTCCTTAAGCACTGTGTGTTGTAGTGACCAGTCAGTGCCACTGCAGTTGCTTTGTGCCAAAGCTTCAGGTAGCCTATTTGCACTTAGTTCAGAAGAACTGTGCACCCAGTGAGAATGTGGATACAGATAAAGACTTCCTCTAAAAGGACAAAGTTGAGGCTTTAATGGGAATGAATTATTGATTTGTTTGGATGGTCCTGAAGCTCTATATTCCCTTTGCTACTTTGATGGTGTGGGAGCTGAGATTCTTTCTGGAATATGCAATCAAAATAGTTTAGGTTGGGAGAAACCTTTGAAAGTCATCTGGTTCGACCACCCTGCAGTGAGTGGGACATCTTCAACCAGATCAGGTTGCTCTGGGCCCCATCCAGCCTGGCCTTCAATGCTTCCAGAGATGGAGCAGCCACAGTTTCTCTGGGCAACCTGTGCCAGTGTCTCACCACCCTCTCTGTAAATAACTCCTCCCTTATATCTAATCTAAATCAATCTTTTCCTAGTTTAAAGCCATTACCCCGTGTTCTATCATAACAGGCCCTGCTAAAAAGTTCTTCCCACTATTCTCTTCTGTTTGAAGCAGGGTATTTTCTGCTGGTTGCAAGTTGAGGATTTACTGATAGTACCTCAAAGGCATTTGGGTGAGAAGGCAGATGCAAGTTCCTTCTTGTTCAGGCTAGCAGTGGAAGCTCCAGCACACGAGAAATGTACAACAAATGACTCCTCGTAGTTAGTTCCATGCTATTTTCGAACTTCTTGCTGTTCATGTGATGAAAGTTTAAGATTAATTGTGTTTTAGACTGTATCAGCTTGATTGTCAAACCTACTCTTCACATATCAGGAAAGGGATATGGAAAACCTCTAAGTAACAATTCCCCAGGGAAGCTGTTTGACTGCTGATCTTTTAGGGCATGTATCTTTCTCATGGTCATTATTTAGAGGACACCAAGTAACTCAAGCCTATTAAGTCCTGCTTGTTCTGTCAGTGATTAGAGAGAGTAATCTGTTCTTGGCTTCTTTAGAAAAATTCTTTATGGATTCTAATCTGGGTTACTCTGGCTAGTTAGATTTCAAAGAACAGCTTTTCTTGAACGTGCTACTTTCTGAACCTTTTATCTGGTGTCCTGTAAATAATGGAGTTTATTCAGGACCGATTGATCTGAAGGTAGTGAGTTATTATTGTTAACAGTAGCAGTGGAGCCCAGAAATTAATATCTTGATTTATTTCTAACTTCTGGACCTTTCTTTGTGGTAAACTGTTTAAGTAGCTGTGTAGGCAAGTGTGTTTGTGTGTACAGAGGTGGATGTGTGAACCTACAAATGACAGAGTATCTTGTTACTGGGTCACAATCCCTTTCCACTTGCAGGTGCCTCCAAGGACTTGTCCTTTTGCCTGTGGGAAACAGTCTGGCAGTAAGGCAAGACTGTGGGAATTTGGCTAATTTGTACTTACATGGTTGGAATGCAGCCAATTGTCACTTAGCTCTCCACTCATTGCATCTCCATTTCACTATTGTCCTTCTAGCCCCAAGCTCTTCAGAGTGGCTCGAGACACTGAATGTGATAAGAAAGCCTCAGCTATATTAAAAACACTTATCTTTACAGTGAGCACCACGGAGTGCTTTGCCTAACTCCCCTCTCCTTGCTTTGTGCAGGACTTTCTTTCTGGGTGAAGGATGCAGACTATAAAGTGCGTGGTCGTCGGAGACGGCGCGGTGGGAAAAACTTGTCTCCTCATCAGCTACACCACCAACGCCTTCCCAGAGGAGTACATCCCCACTGTGTTTGACAACTACAGTGCCCAGATGACCGTGGATGGCCGGACAGTCAGCCTGAATCTCTGGGACACTGCGGGCCAGGAGGAGTACGACCGCCTGCGCACGCTCTCCTACCCCCAAACGAACGTCTTCATCATCTGCTTCTCCATTGGCAGCCCCTCTTCCTACGCAAACGTGAGGCACAAGTGGCACCCCGAGGTTTCTCACCACTGTCCAAATGTCCCCATCCTCTTAGTGGGCACGAAGAGAGACTTGAGAAGTGACCTGGAAACGGTTAAAAAGTTGAAAGAGCAGAGCTTGGCTCCCACTACCCCGCAGCAGGGGACTTCACTGGCTAAACAAATCGGAGCGGTCAAATATTTGGAGTGCTCGGCATTGAATCAGGAGGGTGTTCGGGAGGTGTTTGCTGAAGCTGTCCGTGCAGTTCTGTATCCTGTGACAAAGAAGAACACAAGAAAATGTGTCTTATTGTAGTTGCCTTGGTTGATGGATGTTGGAAGTTGACTAGAGTCTTGGAGGGCTTTTTAACGAGTTAAATTGAAGATTTGCATCTTGCACTAACAGCTCTAAGCAGAAACGGTTTATACAATGAATATTCTTGCAGTCTTACTGCTTCAGGGAAACTGAAACAGAACAGTTTATTTTTTCCAACTGAGAGGTCAAATACCTACTTTATTTCTAAAGTTCCAGTCTCCGGTTTCTCCAGGGATCACTTGATTATTTTAGTGGAGGAAAAATAAAAGAGGAGACCTCTTTGAAGCCACTTCTTTACTAGATAGCCATCAGTTACTAGATTTGCTGAAAAAGCACAAATTCTGATAACTTTGCTTTAAGTGTAGCTGCTGCTTTTCCCATCCTTTATTTACTGATTGAATTTGTTTTACGAACAGAAGTCTGGCTGTCCAGTTGTTTTGTCAATTTAAAGCTTGAACATAATTTGTTTACTTGCAAAAATGCCTGAACTATTACTGAGATTCACCTTATAGTGAACTGTGATTGATTGTATGAAGAGTTAGCATTAGGCATGGTTAATGCAATGAGCAAGAACAAGGGAATACCTGCAGTGATTTATTAATAGAAGCAGGAGCTGATTTCTCCTTATGTAAGGAACTTAGAATAATGATGACTCACTCAAATGAGTGATTTCCATTGTTTTGAGGCGGAGAAGTGGAAGAGTAGCTTAGATTCAAGTCTTCCATAATCTTCTAAACTGAGATTTTATTTCACTGTCCAAAGAGACTTTGCACCCTGAGAATAAAGTTTTAACAGTTACCTTCTCAGGCTGACTGAGGTATTTGGGATGACACTTCTCAGAATGAGATTTTCAGTGTAATCCCTTTGATGAATCCCAGAGACTTGACAGCAGCTCTTGAGGAATTAATTGCTTCAATTCCTAACATTCTTGGGGCCACCATCTGAGATTTTTATGGCAAATTCCTTCGTTGTTTTTCTGTGAGAAGACTGACAGAAAATGTGGAGGTTCTGTTTACAGGAACCCGTGCTTCTTCCTGTTTTCAGTTCAGTCTGCAACAGTTAGCAGTCACTGGATAGGATTACCTGGGTGGTTTATTCCTCTCCTGGATGCTCAGTTATTACAAACTCTTTTTAACTGAAATTCTATTTACATACTTTTTAACCTTCTTTAGCAGCTCTAGTAAGTGGCAGCTGGCTTTTATTTTCAGGATGTGCACTGTTCTTTATGTGTGGTTCCGGGACCAGCTGAGGAGTGAGCGCATGAGCCCTTCCTTAGACTCAACCTTCCAGCTCCGTGGTATGAAAGCAGCATGCTTCAAAGATACTTTGTGTGAAACCACTGGTGCTGCACTGGGCTTTGTTGTCTGAAGTTGACAGTGCTGTCTTTGTCTGGCTGCAGCCTCAATTGGTCATTCAGAACTTGCTTTTTCTTGTGATTCCCACACATGCAAAACTGCACTGGTGTATACCCTGGTTGGGAAAAAAAAAAAAGTGCCTCATTTTAGCAAGATAACAGAAAATACATCAACAAGGTTATTAGGGATCTTGCATTAATTTGACCTTGCTTTTTCTGATGCTGGCAAAAATACCAGGTGGATAGAAACGTTTGCATTTGTGCCCTAATTCCACTATTTGAAGAGGATGTGCCTTTCTTCAGCTAGTGTAACTGATGCTGACACTAACTGCAGGATTTTTTTTTAGTCTGAGACGTGCTCATTTTGGTGCTGCTTTAGCCAATTGCAACCCACAGATTATAAATTGCAATTAATCCAAACACTGTGGCTAGTGAACCAACAGAGAGCTCCAAACGCTGAGCACAGGCAGTACCAAAACACCCCTCCTGCAGGATGTTTGCAGAAGCCTACAGGCTACACATTTTTCTTCACCAAGTGCCATTGCCCTGGAGTGTCTTCGTGTCTCTTGCACTTGCAGAGGAAGTGCTGTTCCAGATGTGGTTCCTGCCCTGAAGGCTGTGAGGGTGTAGAGAATTCACTGAGATAACCTCTACTTACCACATTCTGCCTTTGCTTTAGCTGTAGGCCTTTAGTGTGGGCTGGACTTGCAGGCAGCAATTAACTCTGTGCCTTGTAATTCAAGATTATTTTCTGTAGGTAAATTTCAGTAACTGAGTAAATAGACTTTATCATGTTTAAAAAGTATTTATTTAAGCCAGTGCACATGGTTTGTTTTAATGTTGGTCAGACCTAAATCAACTGCCTACTGACCCCAGTGCAAGCCCATAACCTTTGCTTTATTCAGAAATGTACTTTTAAAAGTCTGTGATATGTTTGAACTAGTCTTAAGAGGTGCCTGAAATTAAAAGTCTTCCTTTTTTTTTTTTTTTGGCTACATATATTTGCAGTTTTGTACTGAAGCTACTACTGTTTTAAAAAGTTTTTACTTTTTTACATACTGAAATCTTTTAATCCTGCGTCTTTTTGTGGATATTCCTAACTGAATTACAAGCATTTTGTGGAGAAGAAGTTTTGTGAGCAAGTATTATTGCACAACCCCTCCATTTCTGTAGGCTCAAGCAGCCATCCTGGAGTGAACTGGAAGAGAATATAGCGAGATAAAATTCAACTGCTTGATCAATTTATTTGATTTGGTTACACTGTTGATTACATTATGCCAGAACACCTTATCCCCACTTAGATTGCTTAGTAAATGGATTGCACAACAGTGCTGAGGAGAATAACATGATAGCGATGAAAATGAGCAGAGGGAACTTTGAACCATCAAAGACTTTTTACTCACTTTGGAGAACCTGATTGATTAAATGCTTTGTATTTCTGTCACTCCCTGACAGTAGGAGAAGTCCTGGCTGGTAGCTGGTTTCCTCCAGCCTCTGCTTTTCAGCTTAAGGACAAATCCAGTGAGCTTTTCCACTTAGTGGGCATTCTCCTTTCATCATCCTCCTTCCTTTTTTACCCCCCTGGAATTCTTGGTGCCTTTTATTGTGAGTAGTCCAGTGCTTCAGTTTACAATCAGTTCTGTTTCTTCCATGCTTTATTTTTCTTCTGTGAGCAGTTGACAAATACAGATTTCACATAATCCCATGGCTGGATTTTGTCTTGTTTTGGGAGGTCAGAAAACTCAGTGTGGGTTTCCTGAACGGTTCAAGGTCCTTCAGTTTGTTACTGAGTAGGGATGCAATGTGTATGTCTTAATTCACAGAAGAGTCTCACTGTGAAGACACAGATTTTAACCTTTGCTTTGTGAATGATTTTTGAACTACTTGGGTTTTTTTTAAAAAAAACACAGCTGAAGCTGAGTAGTTCAGGAATTGTGTGTCCAAAGGCTGTCCACGAGGTGTGCTTAGATGTGGAAGTGCTTTCTTCAGTTTACAGCTGTAGCTATTTCTATGAAATTTAAACTAGAAGAGAACCTCCCCATGCTTTGTCTCCGGGTGCTAAACCTCACTCTGTAGAAACCTTGGTGCTGCTTGGGCTGACCCCAAGAATTGGATGGATCTCAGGGGGCTCCCAACCCCCAGAGTGGGCAGCAAGGACCACCCATCAGCAGTGGGAGCCCAAGACTCTGAAGTGTGGTACTGATACATACACTGGCAACTTGATTTTATGCTATAAAATAATTTGTATTACATCTAACAGTTTTAAAGGATTTTTTTTCCTCTTTTTTTTTTTTAATAAATTATGCATAATGACATTGTAATAAACCTTTCCTCACCTCTCTGGCTGTCGCATTAACTCGCCCTGCTGTTTGTACCGCACCTGTGCTGAAGGCAGCTCTTTCCTGTGGAAAGCCAGGCCCGGTTCCTCGAGGCAATAAAGGAATTTTTGGGAAGGGCCGAGCGTCTGCGCTTCCTTGCTGCGCCGCGGGGCGGGGCCGCGCGGGGGCGCTGTGGGCGGGCGCCGCTCCCGGGGCCGCTCCCGCCGCCGTTTCCGCTCGGTCTCGGTGTCGGAGCAGCGATGTCGGACTCGGACAGCGAGGAGGAGGCGGATGGCGGCCGCGCCGAGCCCTTCTCCCTGGCCGGCTTCCTCTTCGGCAACATCAATGAGGCTGGGCAGCTGGAAGGGGACAGCGTCCTCGACAAGGTAGGGCCGTGTCGCTCCGGGGAGGCACCGCGGGCTGAGGGACGGGCGTGAACCGGGGCGCTTGGGG
>VZUA01035365.1:0-12807 GCA_013401035.1 Horornis vulcanius | reverse complement strand
AAAAAACAAAACCAGACAAAAGAAAAAACAAGCACAAAATTACTTGGAATTCTAATGTGCCTAGTAGAACTCTAATGAGAAGAAAGGCTCGTATAGATCTAAACAAATTATGTCTCCTAATCCAAATCCCAGTTTGCCACCAAGCCTAAGAAATACATTCTGAAGTACAGGGAAGAAGCACCGTACAGGAGGTGAAAGAATGGAACAGAGAAGTCTGATTGCTCTGTGTTGAAATCAGTATCATCTCCAGAGAGAAAGATTATTTCTAAATTGTACACTAGAGTATCATTTGAAAGACGACAATGGGCATCTGTTATGATAGGTTTTATGGAAAGAGAGGCTGTAAAGCAGGCTGTATTCTGAAGAGCTTAAATGCTCAGAAATCAGGGTGAAGGGCAGAATGAAAACAGCGTATTCAGTCCCACAAAAAGTTGTATTTGGATGCTGAGTATTGAGCTCTTCTCCCCTTGGTATCTGCATTATTTACACATCTACCACTCGAACCAGCTCATCTCAGAAATACTCCTGTTAAGGAATTGTGCTATTTCTGTTTCTTCTGAGTTGTTTCTAGTGGGTGGGATTTCAAGCAGTTGGGCTTCCTAGAGGGAAAAATTGTTATTTTTCCTGCACTGGGAGAACAAGCTGTGAATTTGAGTTGGATGAGGGTGAAGGATACATCTGCCAGTTAGTCTGCTTACTTCCAGATGGGGTTGCTTGTGCTTGGTCTCTCTTTTGGGGTTGCCCAGTTCAAGCTGGTGGCACATGGCTGGTTGGGATTGGTGGTAGAACCAGGCAGCATCCAAGATTGTCCGTACCAAACACAGAGTGGAAGAAGTTGGGGTCCTGTTGGGTTCCATTCTTCTGGTGATGAGAACTGTCACTTGCACCTCTGAAAGGACTGTTAAACCAACTGCCCCAATTACTCCTAGCAACAGATGGATTCATCACATTTCTCACTGCAACACTTGTTTTGGATAGTGCAGCATTATGATTTGTTTCAGAAGGTAAGACTTCATTGGAACTTCTTTGCAGTTCAAAACTTTGAGGGCTGGTTCATTTCACTTGGAGCACAGATAAGCTGATGGTAACAACAATAAATCGTGTTTTCTGAGAGCTACAGAAATTATTCATAGATGTTGAAATCTCAAGCTCTTTTATGCCCACCTCGTATTTTAATTTATGCTTGCTTTTAAAAATGTATATTCTCTCTTTCAATGCATCCTCTTTTCAAGTGAGAGAAGGAATAATTCTAGACAATTCTGGAGCCAAACAATTAACATAAAAAGCAAATAAAAGTCCTTCTTTATGTAATATCTCTTTCTACCATTTGTTCCAATAAAGAATAAAAGCCAGGTGGTGTTATGTGGGTGTTAGAGCAAGGGATGGTAATCTGGGCTCTGGAGTCTATTTGCAGCCAAGATGGAGGCCTGGATTTTACTCCTCTTGATGGGCTTGTGTTGCAGAACTTATATTAATGGAGTTGGGCATGAAGCAAAGGGATGAAACAATGATTTTAGCCCTGCTCTGAGGTGGGAGGAGAGCAGGGTTCAGGTTTTGGCTCTGCTTCAGCTTTTGTGGATTTACAGGAGAGGCCCAGGCATATAAACTCTTCCGGTCCCAACCCTGGATCTGAGAGAACAGGGTGCTGGCATCCCAGCTCTGCCCAGCTCTGTTCCTGCTGGAAGTGAGTGTACCTTTACTCCTGTAGTGCTGAGCCACTTGGAGCAAGACAAGGACTCACCTTAGAGCATAAGGTGGTCACAAGAGAGATGCAGAAGGGCTGAGTTAATGTTTCTCAGGGCAGGAGGTAGCGGGAGAAGTGCTCAGCATTGGTCAGTTGGGTAAGTTCACACTTTCCAGGTCAGAGTCCTGCAGGAGGATGGATTTGGGACATGCCTTAGGCTGCTGAGATGCCTCTTAGCTCAGCTGTAGCTGCAGAGCATGAGCGCACGTCTGGATCCAGAGGGAGTGTGCCTTTGGCATAAAGATTTCATTAAAATTCCACCTTTTCAAAGTCAGTATTTTTCATCAATTAGCAGTGATATGTATCAGAAACATTTGTCATTTTACTCTTCCTTTTAATAGAAAGCTACTAGCAGCTGATTGCACATGGTAACATGTATGGGTAATGCTTTTCCGTTCCTTACTGCTGTAGCCTTGCTGGCTCCTCTTCAGCAGTTGCTGGTTTGGAGTGGGTTTGTTATTTAATTTCATCCTTTTTTTCCCCCAATAATTACTCCTTGCCAAGAGTATCAAATCTGAGAACTGGAGTCAGTGTGTTGCAAGAAAATGGAGAGATGCCACCAAGTGCCTTGGTACAAGGGAATGTGAGGAGGGATTTCACAGAAGACCTGGAGGGTGTTTGGACTGCACTCTGCTGGGGGGGAACACAATGCAGAACTAGCAGATGCAGAAAGTTACGGAAAAAAAGATAATAAAATGGTGAAATCAAGTAAAAGGAATAGATCTTGAGCTCTCTAGGGAATAGATTGGAAGGAGTGTGATGGATAATCAGGAAAGATGAGCAGAGTAACATGTACAGAAAGGAACTCTTCCCACTCCTGCAATGTGCTTTAAACAATGAAGTGATATCTCAGTAAGTGGGACCAGGTGGACTCATTTGTCTGCTCTCTATGGCTTAGCAGCACTTGTTTCAGCTGCCCCAAAGAATGACTTTCAGACTCTCAGCACAGATAGTTGCTCTTTTGACAACCAGTCCAGGGATCTCCCAACAGGCTTTCCAAAGCACTCAGTGTCTGCGGGAAAATGCTGTGCAATGTCTGAGATTGTGGTCAGCTAAGAGCCATCTGAAAGGGAGCTGGAAGATTTTAAAGCTCTGATTTCTGTCTTAGAATGCTCAAAAAACCACTGCTCTGAGATGTCAATCCTGTGACTGGCATGGCTCTGGTTTTATCCCAGTGTTATACTGCTGGTTGTGGTGGAGTTAGTCTTGGTCCTTGCTGTTGTAAATGGGAGACCAAGACCAAGATGTTTCTAAATACCTGGAATTCNTTGTTTTTGTTGGGTTTTTTTTGTTTGTGAAATACAATTTCTAGAGTGAAAATAACAATAAACCAAAGAAGTTTTTTTAATATCCTGGACATCCTTAAGAGTCAGCTATGTGTTTTCCTGCCAAGTGCAGGGAGTCTGGTAGGATAAGCTGCCTCTGCCAGCTGCAGGGACAGCAAATGAGTGTTTGAGAATAGCAGCTCCAAATCTGAGGTGGCAAGCTGGGCACAGGAGGGGTGGTTTGATGCTGAATGGCATCATTATGGACTAACCCAGAAGCTGCTCTTCCTAAGAAAAGAGATTTGTCAGGAAGCTGAAAACACCCCACAAGTTTTCTTGCAGCAGAAACAGAGGAAGTATGGTGACAGTGGAGTGGGAGCATGAAGGATACAGTGGGACAAGCCCTGGGTCTTCAGCAAAACCAGCTTCTGGAAGTCAGGAAGTGAGTCCAGGACTTGGTCCTTTTGGGGTTTTTTCATCCAGCACTCAGTAGGCCAGAATATATTTTTTCAATTTCATTTTGTGGCATTTTAGTTCCTTTGCTATCTATTCATTTCACTTAATTTCTTGATTACTCATTGATTTCATGAAATGAAACCTTGAGATTTCAATTAAATCATTTCAAGAAATGAAGAATTTTCATGAATGAATGAAATGGAATTGAAAGAAAGGAAGTGCATCAAAATGAAGCAAAAATCATGAAATAAAATCATTGAAATCTTGAGATTTTGTTTACTTTCATGAAATGAAGGTTTTTGGTCATGGCAGGGTACCCAGATTGCTCACTCCACACTTTTTGAATCCAGCCATGGTGATGTGGATCTCAGCAGCAGCAATCAGCTGCCATTAGGGTTAGGGTTAGTCTTAGGCCTAGGGTTAGGGTCAGGGTTGAGACAGTAAAAGATCCTACAGCTCCAGGAAAACTGGGGCTGGAAAAGTCCTGCCAAGGGGATCTCAGCAGGGCCCCAACATTGCTGTTTCTACATCTTTCTAATCTGGATCACCCATGGTGATGGGGACCTCAGGCCCAGCAACAAAACAGCATTAGGATTCCTTTTAGGGTTGAGAGAGGAAAAGAGCCCAGAGCTCCAGTGGTACTGGGCCTAGAAAACGCAGGCCAAGAGGATCATGGCAGGGCCACAATATTTCTGCCCTTTAACCTCCCTCACCGCCCAACAAACAATGCACAGTGATGCATGGTCCTGACAATTTTCTCTTCCCCTGGTGCTCTGCTAAGGGAAAACTTTGATGCATCCAGCAAAACAGTCCACATAAATTGCTTTAGTAACAGGTGCAGGCTCCACAGTACTTTCCTGATGGTCCCCCAAAAGGGACACATGGAGCTGATGGGGTGAGGAGGACATTGCCATAGGGTTTCCCACTGGCTGCTGGCCAGTGCCCAAGCAGTCCTGGGCTGCAGCACTCTTCCATGCCAGCTCTGCTGGGATCAGGAGGGACTAGCCATGGGTCATGATTTCTGTATCCAGCATATGATGCATATGATGATAACATTTTTGTATATGATGATAACACAGGACTGCTGGGGTCTCTGGGACCCCAGGGCATGCCCAACAATGCCTAGCACGGTGCAACTCTGGAGCTGCTCCTGAAGGGGGCCTCAAAATGGCATTCCTGTCTCCAGCAGGCTGAGGGACAGCTCCTGTGTTTGGGAAAGTCTCTTCTATCTAGAACTTCAAGGACATTTTTCACACGGCAAAAATTTTGCCGTTGGTGAAAGAAACAAGGAGAAAGCTGACATGTGTGGGGTGAAGGCTGTGGACTGCTGGGAAATATTTGCTCTAAAGGGGTGTATGAAATTTCTCTCTAAAACTGATATGAGCTTGGTCTGTGGTAGCTGTTTTGGGTCTGAACAGTTCAACTGGATGATGATACAGAGAGGACTTTTGCACCCAGGGGCTATGTAATAAACTAGTTATCAAATGTAACCCAGATCCCACGAGCACACAATCCCATTTTCTCGCTGCCAGCTCAAAGCCCTGTGCTTAGATCGAACTTTTTTAACTGGAAAAGCCTACATTTGAACAGGCCTGGCCACAGCCAGATGTCACTGGGGGATAACAGAAAAATTTCCCTTAGCATGCACACCTCAGACTTAGAAAATATGCACACCTCAGTCTAAAATCAAATTCTTCATACTCAAACTTTCTTCTGCCACTAGAGGTGACCAGATTTCTTTTTCTCCTTCTTCTCCTTCTTCTTCTTAATTTTCTTGTTCACTGTAATGAACCAAATTTTTTATTATGCTTATTCCTATTCTTATTTTCTTGTTCTGATTCCTATACTTATTTTTTATTTATAGCCTTATCATAGGATGGTTTGGATTGCAATGGACTTTTGGAGGCCATCTAGTTCAACCCCCAGGCAACGACAGCGACCATCTTCAACTAGATCAGGTTCTTCCTAGTCTGTTTTACTCTTATTCCACTTGCTCTCTCTCTTCATCTACTACTGCTGCTGCTATAATTACATAACTATAATACTACTGGCATTAGCATCATCATGGCATGCTGGACTCACCCATCAGACCAAAACCCCCATGACAGAGCCTTCCCAGCTTAAGTGCCAGGTAAGAGCAGGCAGGATGAGCCAGCAGAGGGAGTGATCCCACACTGTTCTGGCACAGGGGCAGACGCCTTGTGCCAGCTGGCTTTGCCCAGGATCTGGCCCATGGCTGCTGGAGAACGGCACAGGGGACCTGTTAGTGGTGGATGGGGACAAGGGATGATGTAGGCTGGTGGTGTTGTCCTATTCAGGGTCGGGTGAGGCTTCAGAGCCCTGCAGGCAGAAGAGCCAGCACACACAGCCATCTGGGTAACACGATAAGGCACTCATGGCATCTGAAAAGAAAGGCTCAGCCATCTAAAAAAAGCCCTCTGGTGGGGATAACGCATTATTTAACACCTTAAGTGAAAGGGCTCTGACCTGTGCACCAGATTTAGGCTTGAGGAACGTGTACAATGATTTCATTTTAAAAGCAGAGGTGCACAGAGCTGGCATGCAGATCATCATCATCAACAACAAATATCCTTATATACAACTTGAGAGTATGATTTAAGGCTGCACACATGGCCCCACTGTGCAAGGCACTGTACAAGCACCTAGATGAGAGTAGCCCCTTCCTCTCAAGCTGTTCAGTCTTAAAACTGAACAGTAAAACTGGTGGCATATGAGAACCTGACACTGCCTGTTCCTGGCACAGTTGAGCTGGAAAAAACAAGTTGGAGGCAGCAGGGTGAAAGGGCACAGCAGAGAAGCAGGGTAGGATGTGCACTGAGAGGATGAAAGCCAGAGTTACAAGAGGGATGCTACAAGAAAGCCAGAGAGGGAGTTTTTCCAAGGGCATGTAGTGGTGGGACAAGGGGTAATGGCTTTAAAGAGGAAAAGTTTAGACTGGACATAAGGAAGAAGTTCTGCACTACAAAGGTGATGAGATACTGGCGAAGGCTGCCAGGAGAAGTTGTGGATGCCCCGTTCCTGGAAACCTTCAAGGCCAGGCTGGATGGAGCTTTGAGCAACTTGGTCTCATGAAAGGTGTCAGCGCCCAGGGTAGAGGTGTTGGAACTACATGTGGTCTTTAAGGTTCTTTCTATAAATTCAGATGGGATTTACACCAAGCAGCAATTTTTTTTGCCACCAAATTTCATTGCAGTTTTCATACCAAGCCTACCAGAAAGGGTTATATTAAAAATGCTCCAAGTAACTGGCTAAGCAAGAGGACCTCCATCTCCTGACATCTTAGAACACTTTTCTCCCTCCTGGAGCTTCGTCCCAGCAGGATTTTTCCTACCTGGGCTGATCAAGGCCCAAAACAGGGATCAGCAGAGTGATGTCAGCTGCCCTCACAGTCCCCTGTTCTCATTCTTAGCCCAGCTGCCCTGGAGGAAGCTTCACATGCCTGGAGGGTCACTGGCTGTCCACCCTGCTTCTGTGGGGAACTGAGGGTGCTCCCAGGGCACACAGGCACCAGGAGAGCCATGAACAAGGAGTCAGAGTCCACCAAGCGGCTGGAGAAGCCACCACAGTGATCAGGTGTGAGCATGACCTCCAGAGAGGTGGTGGCACAGCTCTCCTGCAACTTTTAGCTTGCCAAAAGCTCCATCACTGCCTCATCATGTGGTACCAGGAGGAAAAAGTTCCCTTTCAGCACTAAACTTTGCTGCAGGTCTTCAGCCTCTCACAGGATGTGGGGCCAACACAGACCTGGATCTCATGTCCCAATTGCTGCACTGCTTTGTGTCACACTGGAGGGCACTGGCACAGGACTGAGTTCTGGACTGCAGCAGGGCTATGCAGGGTTACTCTGGAAAATATGCACACTGATACTTTGTTCATCTAAAGCTGAAGTGGTCGGTATGAAAGAAAATAGCTTGTGGTCTTCATACCTCGAGTCAATGAATTCCTGGGCCTTTTATAGCTCAGGAATGCTGGGCACTCGCGTTTGGTTTTACAAGGCTTCGAAGCAGCAGCTTAAGGTCTGGATGAACATTAATCACGCTGGCACGATGACAGCTGCTCGTGCTTTTACCCCTCTCTCAGGTGGGGCTGCACTGAGGACATTGTGCCCTGTTTTCCCCACTTGCTTTGGTTTGCAGAGAGGGGAGTTACTACCTTCAGGCCGACTTACCTGGCTCAGAGTGGTCGAGGAACACAGCGGGGTGCTCAGACCAGCCCGGTTTGTTGGACTGCATCCAGACCCCAGACTGGGGATCCTGGTGACAAGCATCCTTCCTGCCAGGGAGTGAGATCTGAACTTTTCACGTTTCACTGCAGTGTACTTTAAGTCCAGACCCAGAAGGTCTTTAAAGATGTCAGAAATCGCAGCTTTTCCCCAAGAATGCACCTCACTGCTGTTTGTATGTTTGCCACCCCCTCAAACTTTGGGAGGAGAAAGCCCTGTACATGGAACAAACTAGGGCAGAAGAGATGCCACAGCTGCACAGTGCACCGTATCCAAGTGAATCCTGAAGAGGTCTTGTAATTTTGGATGGGACAAGATTGTTGAATGCTTCTAAATGGCAATCTTGCTAATATTTTTAGCTCTTCTGAGCTCTTTCTTTACATGATGCAGGTCTGTTACTTACTTTTGGAATAATAGATTTTAACGTTGAAACAAACTGACTCTTGAAGCTTGCTTCTTTGCATATTTATTCCTGACATTAATATGCAAAATATATTTAACCTGCAGACAGTGTTACAGTGACATTCTTTTTTTTTTGGTCTGAGCATCTGTGGTGAAGACACACCTGAAAAATGGGATAAGCCCCTTCCTTGTTATACCTGAACAGAGGTGGCCATGAGGCTTTCCCCATCCTAATATTGCTTTGGCCTCTGTTAGTTTCTTCTCTTCCACGGCCTTGAAAAACAAAATACATGCCAAATTTTACAGTCAAATCTTGACTTAAAGGAAGTCAAAAAGCCACAATCTCAACAATCACAAAACTTTTGTTCTTGGCACAAGAAATACTACCAGCTGCCATGTCTAGAAGATGGAGTGATCAGGGTCAGGCTGAATTGTGCTTGCATGGGGAACACACAGTGCTGGGATTTGGATCAAGCAATCTTCTCCTCAAGCTTCTGCAATCCCCTTGGATCTTTGCTGACACACTCCTGTTCAGGACAGGTTGGTTTTTTCAACGTGTGCAAGGACCTGGGGAGAAAAGGTTGGGACAGGCAGAAAAGACCTCACAGAAGAGAGAGGCCCTTAGTGGCATTCATGCCTTTCATGCCTGCAGCTCCCTGGGACCTGATTCAGGAATTTTTTAACTGACACTTTCAAGAGCATGTGAGAGCCTGCTGAGCAACTCAACCCCTAACTCAAAGCCAGACACTTGGCCAACTTTTGCTCCCTTCCCCCCATTTATTTCAGCTGCACAAACAAACATAGGAACAATATTTCTACCAGGCTGGAGCATTCCCCTTGCCAGCACTACAGCATGAAATGGGATCTGGTCTTTACTCCTTACTGAGCACAGTATATAATTCAAGAACACCTAGATATAAAAGATATTGAGGTACCTCACTTACACTGATCCAACAGCTGTCAAATAAAGAAGTCTCAGACCCTCAAAAAAAAAAAAAAAAAACCCACCAAAAAAAAAACCCCAAACAAAAAAATCAGTGGGAGTTCTTTGCTTAGCAGGAACATAGGGCTAAAAAATATTCGTATCTTCACTGAAGTATCTCATTAAGTTTCACCCCTCATTTCCTTCCAGTGAAGATGATCTCACTAAAATCATCTGTGAAATTATGCTCTTCTTGCTTGGGCAAGCTCCCAGTTTGATCCTCTGCCTTGGATACCCACTGATTTCATGCCCACATACACCTACTAGAGTCACCTGTTGTAGGGCCTTTCATTAACACCTGGGAAAAATGGAGAAGATGCAACCTTAAAAGTCCCTGAGGTATCCCCCTCTTAGTCTTAACACATTGTTTGCAAAGCTTAAAGAATTTTTTAAGTCCTTTCTTCCAGAGGACTGAATGTATTCACACTGGAAAAGTGAGAAAATAAACATGTTTATACATTTATTATCTACAATAGTAAGGCACAAATTTAAACAGCAAAGAATAAGAAATCTTTGGCTGACCAACAATATCAACATTTGCTGGGGGTGACACATAACGTCCTTCATTTCGCCCCTATGTACAAATAACCCTCCAGCTGTACAACACTGTACACAAGCTTCTCTATACAACCAACAGCAATAAAAAATGACAGTATTTTACAACTAGGTACCACCAACATCACCTGGAATGGCTACAGCACAGTTTCCCAACAACACAAAACAGTTCAAAGAGCTGGGAAAGCCAGCACAAATGGAGCTGCGCCGCTCTGCTCAGCGGGGCTGACATATGGCAGTAGTACTCCACACAAGTTCTGCTAGTGCTTGGGCTGGAGGGAGACACACCAGTCCTCCAGACTTTCCCTCCAGGAAAACTAACATCTCTTGAGTTCAGCACAATTGGTGAGAATGAACCTTTTGGTTTATTTGAGCTGTTGCCTACAATGAGAATTGCCTATACACTGTCTCTAACAGTTTCCAATATGTGACCGTGAATCTGGGGCAGCATCAAGTGTAAAGCCAGCTTTGGATAGCAGATACTGTAGAGACTGCAGTCTCCTCAAGGAGTGCTGTGCTCTAGCTGACTTGGAGAAATCGAGCTGAACCACTACCAAACGTAACTGAGAGCTGATCCATGCTGATCCAGCACTGCTTCTCCTGGATGCCTCACTGTCTGCCTGCACACAACTTACTGAAGAGCTTCAGCAAAAGAAATACTACAGATGGTAACAAAATGCTTAGGGACTTCCAAGTACCTGGGTATCCTTACTTCTTGGATAAAAAGTGATGCAATTAAAAATTCACCAACATTTTACTTGTATTCCCTTGATTTGTCTTTCTCCTGCCCCATTCCTACCACAGACACTTGAGGAAGGGCCATAAAGTGGGTCAGTGGCAACGCCACACACAGTCCTGGCTTTTACGCAAACAATTACAACATTTAAATTAACTTTAGAGAAAAAAAAATTATCTTACAAGGCATATATTAAGCTGCATAATATCTTCCAAGGGTTTTACACCTTTGGCTTCACAATGCAAAGCTGCTAATACTTGAAACACACAGATTGCTTCCTGCACAACCTACCTACCACTACTTTGTTTAACAAGTGCAAAACTCAGAAAGAGGGTGACAACAATATACGTCTAATTCTAGGTACACACAAAAATAAGTGCATAGCTTTTAACATAGCAATTTTGTTCTTTGAAAAAAAAAGGTATCAGCCAAGCAGTATTGAGCACAAGGCTCTGGCCTGTGAAGGCTTTGAGTTCACAAGGATTTCAGTTTTTGGCGAAAGCAGAGTTTAAAATGCCTGCTGTTCTCAACAGTCAAGGGCTCTGATTTGTCACCTATGGGAAGAGGTGACCTCGAGCCAGCCCTGAGTGCACGATTACTTTTAGCACCCATTACTTTTCCACTCTAGATAGCTTCACATTAGATCCCATCACTCTTTTTCCCAAAGTCAAGCTCTCCTTAAAGTCATTATGGTGCACCACAAGGCTCAGGAACCGCAAAGCCAACACAGAAATGCCTCACAGAGGAAAATTTCCCCGTCGGCATGTGCAGTGCACGAAGCCACGAGTAACACAGCGGGTGAGTTGGCTGCCTCTTACTGAATTCAGGGACAAAGCTGAAAATAAGAAACGTTCCACCCTGGGTAAAATAAGGTGAAAAGAAACCACAGCTCAGCACAGAAAACACATGATGTTCACATACTGCTTTGCAGTTAAACCCTTCCCAGCCTGCTCCTGCACTCCTTAATGTTCAGTCCCACATCAGCTTGAACAGCAGGTTTGTATGCTCAAGGAAAGTAGGACTTGGCTATAAGAGTTGAAAGTAAGGAAAAATCTTGTTCTTACCACAAACACACTGATTCTTCCAATATTATGAACCAGTGCCCAGAAAGAGGTATCTTCTGATCTCACATGCAAACCCAGCTTAACTAACTCCTCTAAAAACAAACCCGTGCAACTCTCCCCTGAGGGAACTCTCTAACGCACAGCCCTTTAGGGAGCTGCTGGGACCTCCCCCAACTTCCCAATGGTTACAACAGGGTCTGCTTCAGCAGGGCTCCCTCTCCCCCTTCTACATTCATCTACCAGGAGAATTCCAGCCAACAACTGCTCCTATCAAAAAAAGAAGTCTCAGCAAGCTCTGAGGTTGCAAGACATGAATATTTGTACTGTAAATTCGGCTCCAAGAGAAACACTTGTCCAGCCAGGAAAGAGGCACCTGACCTGCCTGCCCAGGAAAGCCACACCAATGCCACTTCAAACAAATACTTACGAGAACCTGCCATTTACATCTACAGACAAATTATTCACAAAAATTAAGAAATGAAATTTTTGAGACTGAAACCTTTGAGAAATGCATTGATATTGAGGAAGATGCAAAATTTTCCTGGATTACTCAGAAACTCTCTCTGGCCTTCAAAGAGACAGGATTTCACTCCCCGTCCTGGCTGTAGAGGCAGGAAAACAGCAGTGTCCAACCAGTCTGTAACTTCACTACTTTCTCTTTACGCCAGAAAACAGTTTCCTTTTTCCTCAACACTCCCCTTCTCACACCACTTTCCATTTTCAATGACCCTCTATTCAGAAAATCTCAAACGTTCATTTCATCACTCCTCTTCACCACTCTTGACTTCTCGCCTGGTCAAAAGTCTCAATATAGCAGACTAGCTTCAATTTGGGAACAAACTTTTTTTTTTCAGACTCTCAGGGTTAGTTTTCAAGGTTGGCACACTGAGGACCATCTTGGGCCTGGCTGTACACACACAAAATCCCAGAGGTGGTGTCCTCTGCTCAGATGAGGACTTCCATCATGTCTGTATCTGGAAACTCAGGCTTGTGGAGAAGGCTGCTCACTCTGCCTTTGCTGTCAGGCAGCTTCCCATGGCTGGAGTTCTCTGCAATGGAAAGAAGGGAAAGTTGATCTTCAGTCCAAATTCAACAGCAGTATGTTCAAAGCAAGTATCAACCCATTCCTTGAAGGTGGGGCATGTATTACCCATTCATCCTACATACTGAAAGCCAAATTTGTTCAGGACACCAGGGAACATGTGATGATTCACTGAATTCCCTGCAAAATGACAGCAGGTGTGTCGGTGTGCACAGACCCCGAGGATAGGCACATAGATGGTGTTCAAGAGACACACAACAAAATCTCATTAGCTAAAATCATAGAATGCTCTGGGTTGGAAGGGATGCTAAAGACCAT
>VZUA01035362.1:0-31131 GCA_013401035.1 Horornis vulcanius | reverse complement strand
ACAAAACAAAACAAAAAAAAAATTAAACTATTTTAAAGGTAATTAGTGAGCAAAACTGTAACAGCACAGCTGCTCAGCAACAGTTCCACACAGATCTCCAGACTTACAGGAAAAAAAGGTAAGAAGCCCCAGAGCAAAAACGGGAGAGAGGTTTGTGTTTGTCTTGGGGTTTTTTTAATACTTTTGTCATCCCTTTCTTCACTGGAAAGTAATAAATCTTCTGCAGGAAAAAGTACCTGCTAGTATCATTAAGAGACTTAAACACGGCAAGATAAAACTCCCTGAAGCCAAAGCAGCTATTTGTGTCAAAGAAAACAATACAGTAATTTATACTTCCCCTCCCAAATCTTATGTTACTGCAGAAAATCTGCTCCTTTAACAATTAATCATAAATCAAAGCACTGACAAGATATTAGTCTCCCATTCCTCTGGGAGACAAATGGAACCTACATCAAGAAGCAGAAGTAAGAGCTGGCTTGCCAACGTGTCAGATGGGAGCTGTGCTCAGGGATCGCTGTGTTTCCTACCGCAGCAGCAACGCGGAATTTCTGATTCAGCATCGCACCAGCCAAGTGGGTGAGAAAACTTCAAAGCTCACAGGCTCCATCTGAAGGGAGCTGCTCTCTTAGAGCCCTTAAATGTGACTCACAAAGTGCTGGCCAGGGAGCTGCACTCTCTGTTTTTACAGGAGTGCTGAACACTTTTTGGGATAACTCCAAGGGAACGGGGAAAATGCAGCACATGACATGACATGGAAGAGGGGCAACTTCTGTTTGGTTAATTAGTGATCATTATTAAACAGCCAGAGCTGTTAAATGCTGGAAATTTCAGACAGAAATTCTGAAACAATTCACACCCAGAACAAGGCAAACGAGAACAAACTTGAGAAATAATCATAAGATGCTTGCTGCAGAAATAATTTCTGCAAGAAATGTATTTAGTTGCTGTCATCTCATACTACATATTTATCCATCTGACTGCTTGCCCCAACAAAGTGTATGACAACAGCCCTTTATTTCCTTATAAAACAGCATTCTAGGTTAGGGGGGAAATGCTCCATATGTAGATAATTCTTTAACGAAGCGTCTCAGGTGAAGAATTTATGGTATTTGGGATAAAAATGGAAGGATTTCTGAGAGGAACTTAGCGGTCCTCTCTCTCCTTCTCAGACAGCCTGGAGGGTGACTGGTAGCACACAGAGCACTGCCCAGATGCCACAGGAGCTCACCTGCCACATCCATCCTCAGTGCAAGGCAGAGGAGGAAGGCACGGGACAGAGAAAAACTGCCCCCTCTGCAAAAACCTCAAGAATTTACAGATTGCTCTTATTCATCAAGTAAGCTGCCTTTAGGTTTAGGGCTTTATTTGTTTTTTTTTTAAGAAACAGCATTTTTAGTCCTGTGGAAAAAAAAAAAGACTACAAAATTGTGCATATCCTGCAGAAAAAAAACACCCAACCCAAACCCATCTGAACAATATTAAACTGCAATGTGCGGTGGGAATAAAGCAGGGAAAAGCAATCTAAACTTTTCAACTGTGCTCCCAAACATCTCCTACCAGCAAATGCTTTCTTGTTTTAGGGCAGCACACTCACACAACTCAGGTTTGAACAGTTAACATGTAACACACATCTCTCATCAGTGTGAAATATTGCTGGCTGCCTGATCTCCATGTCTTTCTCAGCCCTGGTGGCTCTGGTGGGATTGCTGAGCTGCTGCAGAGCCTCTGAGAAGTACAGGACTAAAGTGTAATCTTTTCTTTTTCCAGGGAGATTTTTTCAGACAATTATTCTTACAGGTTCTCACAAAACAAGCTATAATTTCACTATTCCTGTGAACAAGGAATAAGAAATCCTTCTGTAGGGAATGCCATTAACAAATCTGGTGCTTATTTTAAATAACTGCTTAATGCATTTTGTTATTCCTATAGGATTTCTCACCTGATCAGGAGATCCTGTTTGAGTGCCCTACATTAAGAATTTCAGTGACATTCAGTTACACCTACAAAAATTCATTCCTTAAAAGAAAAAAAAAGTACAGGAAAAAAGCCCGGCCATGAGGAATTAAAAGATGCAGCCATTTCCCTGCAGCCACGCAATGTCTCCTCAAAACCTCAAAAACCTTTACAGGGCTCAAATGGAACCATTCAGCAAATCTTGAATTTGCATCTTTGCTCTCCTCAGTAAGAGAATATCCTGGTGTATGTAAATGATGATATAAATGATCATTCTGTGTGCAGTAAATTCTGCTCATGGACCTCATTTTCTTGGAATTATTTGTGGAGGCTGGGATACTTTTTAATGAACAGAATTAGAATGGAAAGATCTTATACAACAGCAAGATGACAACATTTTACAATAAAAACACCTTAAGGTGGTGTGGTTTTGGTTTTTCTCCATTTCTTCTCCCAAATTATCTGAAGAATTAGGTCACTTAAACCAGAGAAAGAAGTTACAACAGGTATTAAAGAAATCAAAAAAGGAAACCAGCTCTAGTCTCCACATGAAACTGTCACAAAATGTCTACAACCCTGGTAAGATTGAATTTAACACCACTGGAGTCTCTGAAAACTTCTGTTTAGCTTGGTAATTCGATTAAAGCAAGACTTCTATTTGAAATACTATTTCATGGTTTTCAGTAGAAAAGCTTCAAATTATTAAACTTACTAAAAAATGAACCTTAAGAACATTTAACATATGTTAAGGATTCCTCAGCATCTCTCAGAGTTATGTGAGCAGTCGAGATGTACCAGCAATAGCCAAAGACAAATCTACTGCTCCCAGGTGTGCCTGGATGAACAGCATTTAGAAGAGTTCTCAGAAAGCTGATTTTGTCAGCTGTTTGTGCTAAAATCCACCCCTTACTGTGGCTCTGCACAGGGATGAGGAGCCCTTCCCAGGTGACTAAAACCCATCTTGTTATATTATTGCTGTTACCAATAAAAGGGCACAGAGAGAAAGGTTAAAGGGATGAAGAATTCTGGTAACCTTTCTTTATCCAGTTTTAGCTGGACCACTCCCAGTCGAGCATTACAATATTTGGTGACATTTCTCTTCCTCCTGACTTCGAGATCTTCCCTTTTTAACCAAATCCCTGCACACAAGAAGCTCAGCTGATCTCTGCATTGCTGTTTGAATTTCAAGTAATCATTGAAACCAGAGGACAGAGAGAACCACAGTTTACTTTTATTGCCTAGGAAAGTAAGAAATGCATTGAAAGCAGTGGCAATCACACACACTGTGTTTGCAGAAAGGCTGTTCTCTTCTGAAGTGCAGGCTAAGCTCAGAAATGTTTTGCAGCATTACAGCCATTTTCCAAGTCTGTTTTGGATATTTAAAAGAGAGCATCTTCTATACAACTATCTCAGAAAAGGCATCTTGAAAATTATTCCAAATTTATTACCCAGTTTTATTTGCTTAAAGGAAGTTCAGTTAATGGACTCAGTTGGCTAAATTGTGGGCTATCTACAAAATTCCCTAAGAACTGAGGGCTGGCCTCATCATCACTTGACTCTCTGAGAAGGGCCATGCAGCTTTTGGCATGAGGACGAGCCCCATGCCCTGCTCAGCACAGGATTAGACTGGAAATGAGCTTCTTCCCCAAACACAAATAGCTTGTAGAACTCACTAGCACAGAGTACAAGAGCTTGGGAAGGCTCAGACCAGGATAACACATTTATACAGCAGTGGAAATCTGCACTCACTGGAATTTGTCTGAAAAACCTGGCACTCCTCAGGATCACATCCTCCAGACGCCTCTGTCCCCACCCTCAGGTGTCTGTGCACATGCCACACCTTCATGCTGGTTTCATTATATTTACAAAACGTGGACTTTTGAACAGACTTCTGTGCACTGAAACACACACAAAAAAAAATAAAGCTGGGAGTTGTACAAGAGTGTACAACACCCAGTTGTCCCTCAGTGTCTCTGAGCTGCTAAAACACAGTCATTACTTGTAAACAGCAAGTGTGCTTTTTATGGTTTCTAACCTGAAAACACACTTATCCTTTCAACACAGAACAAATATAATCCTTCCCCTACTTTCCTTCAAAATAAATGTAAATCAAGCACTTTCTGAAAAGTCACAGAAATGTCAAACTGTGCAACTGCTCTGGACAGACTCAATGTCATGTTCAGTTTATTCAGGGGAAGATTAAATTGCAACAAAAAGCAGAAAACATTTAAGAATTTTGCACCATTTGGCGTGCATACAAGCAAAGGAAAAGGCATGCCACACATCTGCTTCTTGTCATGATTCAAGCCAAAATGCATGTGACAATTGCTTTGCTTTTTATTACCACGCATTCCATAAAATTCTGAGCCTCTCCCTCCTATTATGGACATAGCGGTTTCCAATCTGTTCCTGGATGTGAAGCGTGGGCTAAAATTCCTGGTTAACCAACAATTACTTATGAGCTGTTAGGTAACAGGGAGGGTAGGGCTCCTCCAGAGAGCCTCGTGGAAGGGTCACAGCAATGCTTAGAGCCTGTGAAAGGGCATGCACAAGGGTGGAGGGCACGAGGAACAAGCACAAGGAGCGTCTCCAACTCGCGCCGTTCCCCTCCCAGGCCGTGTGTGTTTGGGAGCTCTGATGGAAAAGGGTCTAAGTCCTTTGTGGACTTCAGGGTTGGGTGGGCAAGGCACTGGTGGTGCAGTTTGTTTTGTTTTGTACTGCTGGGCTCCCGTACTGAAATTCCCAATGACCACATTTCCTGAGCTCACAAGGAACCCGAGGAAATGGAAAGGGTGAGGTCAGTGTGCTCTGCACCGCGCCTGATGCCTGCCCTGGCTCCTCTGATGTCCCACCATAACTCATAATCCATAGCTGTGCATCAGATATTCCACCTAAAGACCAAACCCAGAGAACCAGGGAAATATTTTGGTTGGAAAAGACCCTGAAGATCATCAAGCCGAGCCATTAATGCAGAACCAAGTCCCCCACTGGAGCACGTCCTGGAGCACCACGTCTGCACTTTCCACCTGAGCTTTTACACATTGGGGAGGATCTGCAGAAAACAATCTGAGACCACACAGAGCCAGAGACTATTTGCCAAGAAATCAGCATAGAAAGAGTGAAGTGTAAGGTGGGGCTGACTCTCAGTGCTGAGACAGTGAGGAGGCAATGGGTGCCCTCCCACTGCCCATGGGCCTCTCCCCTCAGCACAGCTGAACCCTGAGAAACCACAGACACTGCACTGGATGATGAGAAACAGAATAAACTAGAAAAGCACTAGATCCTGACCAATTTACCTCACAACAATTGATTCTTATATAGAATCACAGAATGGGGTCAAAAGGAACCTAAAAGAACATCTAGCTCCAACCCCCCTGCCATTTCAAGCCTTTAACTGCTGAATTTTAAGAAAAGTAGATAAACAGTAAAGTTTAGGTCATCCTTGACTATGGCCAAAAAGCAGACAAGCATTTATACAGTTTCCTTGACAAATATTCTGTGACAAAAACCACAAAACCAAACTCCACAACCTTTCACCCTAAAGTGAATGGTATAAAAAATATGAGCTTGATATGACACGAGAGGTTTTTCTGACTTCCCAAACATGTCCCAGAACACCCTGCCTGCCCCAGAAAAGTCCATACAATCAGGCTTTAAAGTTCTGATGTTCCTGAAGAAAAGCTGCTTAAAGTTCCTATTGAAAAATACTGCTCTTGATTTCAATCTTTGAGGCACCTGACCTCTGCTCAGCTGGGCTAATGAGGTCACCTTCCCAACCAAATAAATCAACATCTCTGTTCTGAAGTGAGCAGGCCAACATTGATTTACAGCTCTTGTTTTGGGCCATGGAAAATAATCTTTAGGCTGTGAGGGCTAAGCAATTCTTCCTGGTGAAATCTAGAAAGCAGTTCCAATGTTATGTTACAAAGATTTATCCAACATTTCAGTTGCAGAGAAAGACTCCTGCTCTGCTTTCCAGTTCACAAATAATACAATCTTTTCAAACTCTGCTGAAATATATTTAAACCTGGTGACAGTATCTAGCAGCAGACGGATTGACAAAGCAATGCTTCGACATCTTTCAGAAAATTACTGAATGCTAAATAACCTAAAACGGAAATTGTTTTAGTGTTTTTTGTTGTTAAAAGTTTTTGTTTCCCTACTTCACATTCACAAATGAAACACATTTCCAGCATAAAAATAAGCAAAATGGAATTATTTAGATCATGACATTTATGCCTTCTTAAAACACATCCAATAAAGCCTGAATACCTCATTCTTTGGAACATTTTCTCCTGAAAGTTGTGGTTTGATACTGTAAAGAATCATCCATTTCTGACTTCCTCTCTCCTAACAGCTGAACCAAACACCGAAAACAAAACATCAAAACTTTAAAACCCAACAGAAGGCAATGCTTTCTTTCAGCCTTTCTGAATTTGTGACCAGCTTGTGAGACTGAGAAGAACACTGTGCTGCTTCCTGACAGCCACAACAGGGCTTTGACTGATTCTGCTGGGGACAGGGCTCAGAACCTCTGCCCTCGGCTCCTCTTCTCTCACACCAGCCTCACAGGAAGAGCAATATCCAAATTCCCTTCCAGTGCAAAATACTTCTGCTGTTTTGTCTCTGGAACCTGTAACGTTACCAATTGAGAATGCCAAAAATTTTAATTAAAGAGTAACTGGAAACAGTTTTTGGTTTGGAATTGAGTACTTGAATGCGGTTTGCAACCAAAGATTGCAGAACTCTGTGCATGTCAGACTTCAGATAAAATGGGCTCTAATGAAAAATTGTTCCCATTAAACTCCATCAACTAACTCATTTCTGGCAACTTAAGTCAACAGGTTCTGTTGCTAGGGAATATCTGTGAAAACATCATCATCCTCTTAATGCTGCTGACTCTTTGAAAGCACTATTCCATGAGATTTGCAAAACATCACAAATTAAACATAATGGTAATTAAACATAAATGGTTATTTGGAGAAGGTCTTTCTCTTTAGGTCACTCTTGAGTGGGCCTGCTACTGTGAGGCAATTTCCCTGAATAGAAATAGAGACTCTAAAATTGTGGCTTATAAACATCCCAGACCTTAGGAGGAGAAAAGGCAAACAATGCAGAAAGAAAAATCATGAAGTAATTGCAGAGGCCAAACATTTCTAGCAGTATTTTTCTAACTTCTCTCTCCTTATTTTGCATTTTCCAGCATAAGCAGGCTGGAAAATATAAATTGATGCCAAAGTTTACTGAAAAGGTACTTGATTCTGGTGCAAGTGGCCCTAAGATGTTGCTGACAACAATGACAATATTACCCAATATTGACAGTACATGTAGAAAGCATGTGTTCTCCACCAGACACAACTTTTGCACAGACTGGAAGCAAAGAGCATATTGGATCCTGATGAAAGAAAGGAAATTAGGAAAAGAGGATAAAGAAAAAGGAGACAAAGAAAATACAAAAGTGGTGTGGGTAAATGCTTTATCAAATAAGAAACCTTAAAAAACTTTTTTTTTTTCTTAAACACACAACAGATTTGTAAATTATATTAAGACATAGTCTGACTATATGGCACATGACAAAGATGCCAGAAAATGTCAGGATAAAGGGCCACATTCAGTCAGGTTCCACATTCCAAAAATCCTGCTGGAACTGCTGAGGAATATCAATTTCTGTGTTTGCTTACAAAGGTAACAACATAAAACGTGCCTTGCTCACCTGGAAGTCAGGGAGCCAATTTATGGAAGGCAAACAATAATCTAGCTTTCAAAGAAAAAATTCCAATATAGGTGGGGAAATGAGGAATTGGTTTTGTGTTCTGTTGAGAGGTTTTTAGGATTACCTGGGGCTTTGTTTCAGGAGTTTGGAGGGAGGTTTTCTTGTTTATTTTTAACTGTTTGTTGTCTCTAACAGAACCAAAAGCAGGTACAAGCAGAAAAGGAATGGAGGGGTTTTTCTCTTAACGTCTTACAGTCCTCATGGTGCTTTGTGTTTAAATACCCCCCTTCATACACAACTAAAAAAGGCAAAAGTAAAGACAGATGCCTGAGAGAAAGGCAATGCTTCAGTTGCTCATTAGCCAGAACAGGGCACTTCTCTCCCCCTGTAGGAGCAGTCACAGGCAGGGTGGATGGAGCCAGGGCCAGAACTGAGCCTGGCCTCTCTTTCAGGGGAGGAGGCATTTTTGGCAGGCAGCACAGCCCAACTGCAGAGCTGCATCACCCCCTCCAAGTGTCTGATGCTCTCTGCTGACAGCACACAGGGACCACAGCCAACAGGCTCCTAAATCACTCGCCTCAGATAAGCAGCTAAAATTAGCAAAGGGGAATTGAGGCAACAGCCAGGACAGAAGAAGGAGGCTACAGTCCTTCAGAGAGGAAACCTGGCTCTGCATGGCACAGAATGATGGCAGACATGCCTTCCTGGTTGCTGAAATATTCCAGGCCAACCGAGTCTTAAATCCCCTCACAAGAAGGGAACAGCATCAACTCCTGGACTAACATATTTGATAGTTACATCCATTCCCTTGGTGGATACTGGAAAAAACCTGTGTTGAAGGAACCAAGGGCATGGGCACACAGATCAAGAGTTAATATCTCCAGCGAGCCAAATCCTGCTCCGATGGCTGTGCACAGGCAACAGCAACGCCATCAACACCCACCCACACGGCAGGAGAGACCTGCCAAGGGGATTGATTATGTTCTGGCCATGGACAATGGGGCATGGAGCGTGAGTCCTAAATGAAAGCAAGTGCTTGGGTGAGGATGAACACAGGCAAAGGATGCTGCCAACGAGGCCGAGCACTGCAGCTCCTCCAGGGTGAGGCTCACCAGGCAAGGTGATGCCTTGGGGTGGCTCCCTAGAACAGAGGCCTGGACAAAGTTAAGAGAATAATGTGGGTGTTTATTAAAGGCCTTCAATAGATACACCTTGGGCAGTCAGAGCCTCCCAGAGGCTGCACCCAAGGTGGACGATGGCCATGAGTTTCTCAGACAATTATAAGTCTGATCCATTTACATATCAGGGGTGAATGCTCCAATTACAGCTTCAGGTAATGAAGTAATTTCCCCCTGATTCACTTTTGTTTCTACTTTCCAGGGCCTGAGGCTGTAGGGTGTCCTTGGTTCTCAGGCCTGGAAGGATTGTTTTGTCTGACCAAAATGTGAAGAGAGCTCACTAACACTCTATATGGAATTCAGAGTTATACACTCATCCAGTACAAAATTTGAAAATTTTATAAACTAAAACTAAAGGCAAGGTGTGACTGGGATGGCTGGGAGAGGCTCTGAGGAGAGACTGCCCTCTGCTTCTCAGCACGACCAGAGAAATGGGGCCATGGTGCTGCTCCTCCCCACAGCACGGAGCTGAGCTGGGGGAGGCTGCAAACCCTGGGATTCCCAGCTCCTCTGACTCCCCGGGAGCCTGAGCAGCCCTGCTCTGGAGGGGTCACTGCGTGGCAGCTTCTACACCCACCACATTCAATCTGCAGTTTCCCTTTAGGTTGGCACATTCCACAGAAATTCTCACTAGGAGCGAAGAAATGTGTCAGCCTTTCCCACGAGCTCCCACTTCCCTCCCGAACTACAAGAACAGTTATTTCCCTTTTGGATCTGGCATATCATTAGTGCCTAATATAATGCAGAAAAGATTTTTGATAAAATATGATTTGGCCTGAAGCATACTTTTATTAAAAAGCTTAACTCTACTATATGCACAAGCATTAATAAAACACCAGATTATAATTAAAAATAAAATATCCAAGTTTTTCATTGTCCTTAAAACTCCCACACACTTTTGTTGTTTTCTTTGGTTTGATTTGTTGAGAGGTTTGTTTGTTGGCCTTGTTATTTTTAAACAAATAAAGTTGGTCACAATCAAGATATTTTCCACCACTGCCTTCTCATAGTGACAGCTAACATTTTCCATTAGCATATGTACATGTCTTGCCTGAGTTAAAGTTATTAACTGGAAAAATGAACAAAATTTCCATTTGTCAACTCATAAGTTAAAGAAATGCCAAACACTGCTTTGTCTGAGGATCTTTTAGGACTTCTCTGCTCTGGGAAATCTTCACTTCTGGTCTGTTGGGAAGATGGGAGCTTGAGTTCATTTGATCCCATTCCAGACAGGGTGTCCAATAAATGCTATCGGCCCAAATCTAATGGAAACAATCTCACAAAAAGATCTGTAGCTCATTTTGACAATTCACATCAGCAATTCTTTTTATGCCACAGAAATGACCATTTCTTTTGATTTTTCCCCCCTCAAAGCAGATTTTTGATCTTATTAAAAATCTAATGTTGGTTGTTCACTGACAGCAGCCTTCTTCCAGTGCAGTCTCAATCCAAGAGAAGTGTTAGCATGGATTAAAAGCATATGGTGGACCAGGAATTTCTGCATACTCCACCTTAGGCCAGCCACTTCACTGCTCTGAGTAACACACTGCACTTAATTAGAACTGAACCAAGACTATTTGGTTGTACTTCAAAGACCATCTCTAAGGTAAACAGAACAATCCACCATTTTCCTGAGAAACTGATATTCCCAAAAGTGAAGTGACTGGCCCAAGGCTACAACCCCTCACTGCCAAACCCAGGGTTAGCATCAGCCCTTCCTGCCAGAGAAAATGCTTAGCATTGTATTTCTTTGAAAGCTCGAGGTTCATTCGTCATAAAAAAGGGATGAAATAGAATTACTTATCTCTGAGGACTCCTGTGGTCTATAAATAACATGTAAGTCAGAGCAGGCCTTGTCAGGGGTGGCAACACTCTCTCTGCAATGCCAGCTGTGTAAAACACCAGCTTTTGTGGGCAAGGATGCTGCCAGCATAGCAGGGCTTTCGCCTTTAGAAACATGTAATATTAGAAGAATATCTTAAGGAAAGAAAAGTTCAGATTATTTTACAAAACTGTTTTCCCTAACTTTTCACAGATGCAGAAGTGTGCAGACATTTTTCAAAATTTGCTTTCAGCTAAATGCCATTTCACCTCACACACCAACTCCTTGCCAATGCTGTTAGATTACACATTTTGGGAAATTTGATGTAATTTGCAGCATTTTGCCCACTCTTTTAGACTAAAAACATGCTTTACCCATAAATGTGTGTCCAACTAATAGAGAGGGAAAAAAAAAAAAAAAAAAAAAGAAAAGAAGAGCTATGTTTCCACTGCTGGAAGCTTCCCAAATGGACAGACTCATTCTAGGGGGTTGGTGTGAGACCTTCCACTCTCATTTCTCTCTGGCTTCTTGGCAGCCACATCCCCAACTTAATCAAGCTTGCAGAAAATTGCAGAGGCAGTAATTTCTGCTCACTCACACTGCACAGGATCATATTGAAACAACAGGAAAAAACCCTCAGTTTCTTTTCTGTCAGATGCACTATGGAAAAAACAATACACTGACAGAGACAACAAGGAAAATCATGAAAGGAGAATGGGGACACTTCTAAATACTGTTGTTTCTTCTGAGGAAGTTTTTTCTCCTAACAAACGTAAGAAAATACTGCTTCAAATATTTCCTCTCATAAATTTCTTCCATTTCAGAACTGAGTTTTAATCTGTATGTTTACAAGTGTAGTGTGCCCCACTGGCGCTAATAGAAATTAAAAGTAATAGAAGCCTTTTTTGTGTTAATCTGTTCTCAGACTGACACAAGTGAAGCAAAAGACAGCAGCACCCACCTCTCTGTGCTGTTCTTGTGTTACAGCCATGCCCCAGCATCCCAAGCCTTTCCTGAAGCTCTCTCAGAAGTTGTTCTAATTACTCCATGCTGGCTCCCCTCCAGCCAGCAGAGCAGCAAAGGAGCAGCAGGGTGAAAATCACTCAACTGCATCTCAGCTGGAAACCTCAACACCCCATCTTTTACTAAGCCTGTTCTGCTGTGCAGCAATTCCACCAATATAATGACCTATTTTCTTGTGTGTTGACACAAAAGGTATTTTCAGACATAGTGTGAAGTGTTACAAAGAGGCATAAACTTCTTCAGAACAATCATAGGCTAGAACATTGACAGTGAGGATGTTTTATTAAGTATCACTTAAGCTCAGATTCAGTCCCAGATTCTAGAGAGAGTGTGAGGAAATCCAAGTTCTGCCACCACTTCCTAAAACTATTTTATTTACTTAAATTCCATACCCTTAACAGAAAACTAAGTGGTTTTATACACAAAACAAAACAAAACAAAAAAAACAAAACGAAAAAAAAAAAAAAAAATTGTGCATTTCACAAGGACACAATAATATAACAGCAAAGGCATCTGAAAAGGCTTAAGTTAAAGCCACACGAATCAACTTTGAAACTAGAAATCACAACCAGAGCCAACAACAGCATTCTAAGCAGCTGCATGAGTGCTCCAGTGTGGAAGTGGGGATTTTTAGATAATGCTCCCCCATAAGTGTTATTGCCAATTCTAATAGCAGCAATGCATCACTTCTGCAATAAGCAGATATTGTCAAGAGATCATGGCTGTCCTGACAAAGCACAGCACAAACATGTACTGGGGAAAAAATTTCCTGCAGGTCAAGCTTTGGAGACGAGAGACAGATACGAGAATTGCGTTATCTGACTAAGGTGACAGTAAGGTTGTAAAGAAATCAGGAATACAAAAGAAATCTTTTCACTCCCAGATGGCCCACCAGTGACAGGACAAAAGCATGAAGACCATTTTCAGTAGAAAACATCCTATGAATCCCACTAGGCTGGAATTCATTGACTCTGACTGCCTTACTGCTTCAAGTGCCCCAAATCTGGGACCACGGACAGCAGAACCAGCCATCCCATCACCTTCTTTTTACTGTTTGCTCCTTTTCCATGGAGAAGCTGCATTAGCTGCACATCTTGCCTGCAATGCTTACACTTCAGTGCCATTCTCTGGGCTCTGGTTTGGGTCAGGAACCTGCCTGGTACAGGATGCTCTGTGCCTCAGTGTCTGACGAATACTGGAGCTTATCCATAACAGCATTAAACACCTGCACAAAGTATCTCTCACTGCTGTCACACTCTGAAAGGTGCCAAAAGCTTATGGGTTGTGATCCACCCAGCCCCAGCACAAAGGCACTGAACAGAGTGTGACACTAAAGGCACTAAACAAAAAAACCCTCTGCTTTTCCCTCCCACGATTCATCCTTCCCATGACACGTGGCTTTCCTTTTAGAACACTTACTGCTATTTCCACCAGGATCTCTGTTAGTAGAAGAGAAGCAGCATCACTCTTTGGAACAATGCCAAATAACCATCCTGCAGACACTGCTTCGTGCTCACTCCATTCAGCTGAGTTGTTTGCAGCACTATGAACAAATCCTACAAGCAAAAAGTGGCACAAAACATAAACAAATGGCCTGTGCCTAATGGTGATGTATTTATGGTAAGTGCCTCAAATTCATCTTTCACCTGCTCAGCAGGCCATGAGAAGAGATTTATGTCCAAATAGCCATAACTTCCAGGGAGTGGGATGTAGAAAGACTAACCCCCTTCGCTGGGAAATCTGATCTTTACCAGAACATATTGCAGGAACGAATGCAGTTCAGATAAATTCAGTGGTCTATGATTTTTGTGTTTGTCATGTTCCTACATGTTTTGTGTTTTTTCTTTCAATTTGATACAAGCAGCACAGTATAAATGTAACTGGCAGACTGTGTCATCCCGTGTTTTCCCTTTCATTCAGCTGACATGCTAATTTTGTTTTACACAAGAAATTTACAGTGCTTTCCAGATGTATAAAATTGGGTTTTAACAACCAAGTAAGGCAGGATTTTTTTTAATTTTTTTTTTTTTTTTTTTACGGGATCACAGTTTCCTCAATTAAATTTTAAGAGAATTCAGCTTTGGAAACATTGAATGCTGTATTTTCAGTTCTCTGAGGGGGAAAAAAAAAGTGAGGTAGGAGGATGTATGCCTATTTTCAAAGTACAGAGTTAACAAAGCATTACTTTAATTCAGTGATTTTCAAGTTGGTTGTTCATGTCTGGTTAAATGCCTGTGGGTAAATGTGCTGAGGTCTGTAATACATTCCAAATGGTCAGTGCTGTTATGATACTCTCACAATAACTGCACTACAAGACAGATTAAGTCAATCTCTAGGAGTTGTAGAAAGGAAACCTTTTTCCCTTTTCTGGCTAAGACACAATTTTTCAAGTCAGAACCCCGCCTAACAGCTCAAAGCTTGGTGGCAGACTCTGTACTGAGGGTGCTCTGCCACACAGACCACAAAAGCTCTGCCAGAGGTCAGTGTCCAGCAAGCCTGAACAGCACAGGGGAATAAAGGGGTTGAGCTTGTCCTGCAAGCAGCACAGTTGGGCTCTCTACCAGCTGTAGTAAGAACCAGCATCGTAAGGGAAGAACTTGCTGATTTTGCCAAAGACAGAACTACTGACCAAGGGAGGTGCACCTGTGTTTATGTGCCTGTCCACAAAGAGAGAGGAAATCCCAACTATACACAGGCAAGTAAACTACACAAAGGAAGTCAACCATGCTGTCAACACAGAATTTCTTGCAGAATAGAAGGAAACAGAACTGCTCAAAGAATTGAAAGCATGAGAAGCAACTTGTTTGCTGCTCTTCAGGCTTTTTGTTAAGTCAGCTGTGAAAACCATGCATGTAAGTATTTGGGTAAAGGAGTAATTTCTTGAGTTACCTGTCCCCATTGAGCAGAGTCATCAGTTCACACTGGGGACACTGACACCATTTTGTAACCATAGAAAACAACAAAACTTCCTCACGTGACACCATCTTTAAATTGACCAATTTCATAATTAATTATTCTTGCAAAAGAACATGGCAGAAATATGACACTGAGACAGACTCTGACCTCCTCTTCAGAACCAGCTGAAGACATGTTCAGATTTAAGCTCCACTGAAGTAACAGAATTTACCAACAATACAAATTTATTCAGTGTGTGGAAAATCACAGCAGCCCTAGAAGAACGATGGGGAGGATTTCATGATATTGAGTGACTGGGTAGAAGAACTGATGGAATTAACTGGACATCACCAGATGTAGCCAGAGAAAAGCTGCCCTAAATATCAGCACATTGAGGGGCACACAGTTGGCCATCACTGCTCAGGACAGAGCAGAGGACTGTTATGGTCAGTTTGGGAATATCAGTTCATTGTTCAGCCACTGTCAGAAACGACAAACATGATTTATTCTTAAATTTTCTTCCTCAGATTTCTTCCTCCCTTCTCTCCCCCTCCCCATATATATATATCTTATCACTACAAAGCCATAGTAAGCCTGTGTCTTGGACACTCCATGGAATTCCAGTTATACCACCACAAAGAGGACACTGCTAAAGAGTACAGAGGGGTATAAAAATAACAATAAATATTTTAAAGATGTGGGCTAGATGGAATACTAGGACAGGCTAAATATATTAAGGTTCTTTAATGTGGGAACTAGATAGCTGTGAGTGGTATGATTAAAGTCAATAAAATCCATGAATGGCCAGTAAAAGGAGGAAATTTGCTTTTTCCACAGTCTCAGGGTGATTGTGGAGGAACAGGACACTAAACTAAGCTATCAGATAGCGGAGTTAAAACAGGAATATACGTGGTTATATCACATATATTGGCACCACTGCCACCATGCAGAGACCAAGAGAGTGAATAACTCCTACACAGACACACACGTACTGCAGGCTGCTGTGAGCTCTCACTCAGAGCCTCAGACACAGCTCAGCCAGGAGTGCTGCAGTGGAAACAATCCTCCCAGCCCAGCAGCACTCAGAAACAGCACTGTGCTGCACATGGCAGCACACAGCACCCCTGCTCCAGCCCTGCCAAGGCCGACAGTGTCAACCCTCCCCACAGAGAGCTGCAGGCTCTGGCAGCCACTGAAGGGGAAAAGATGAACTCTGAACAGCAGCACTTAAACTTGCTCACAGAAACGTGCTTCACCCATACCTGCATTGGGTTTGTCTTTTTTACAGCGCTTCGAACCTCCAACAGCAATTCAGGGCCAACAACAAACAACTGGGGGGTTTTTCAGTGGTGTTTCTATTTTTCTACTAAAAGTCTGACTTTAGGCTCAAAAGCTTCCACCTAAGGATAGAACCTCAGGACAGAGAGGGTCAGTGCAAGTCAAACATGCCAAGAGTTGTTCTCCCCCAGATCAGGGTCACTGCAGATAGCACAAAGCTCCTGTGCAGTATCAAACACTCACTAAATACAGGCAGGCATTAGAACACACAGGACTGGTGTTTGTGTCTGCTAACAACAGTGCTGATTTCTACTGCCTGCACCTACACCCGTGAATCCAGCAGTGCTTAACAGACCTGCACCCATGTGCTGTGTCTGCACTTGTTACATCTTCCAATGTAACTCCCTGTACTTTATCTTCTTAGAGAGACTAGAAGAAGAAAAGGACAAGCAGTGTTACAATTTCTATTGTGCTTTAGGCAACTCTTGAATTTGAATTAGTAATTACAAGATTAAGATGATGTACCATAAAACCCAAGAGAATAAATCTATAAATAGATTACAAGTCTGACTTTCAAAAGGATTTTAAGTATTCTCTCATAATTGGTCCACCCAGTGTTACTGAAACATTCAACCAATTTTCACATCCTGCTATATCTAAAATATATACCACAGAGTGCCCATGTCAAGTTTTCCATTCAAAAAACAGTTTTCTTTTTTAAAATTACACCTTTAACCCTAATGATTATCAAAACCTCATCTACCTGAAAACATACTAAAGATTTGTATCGCCCTTTCCAGCCTGACTCAGCAGTGCAGTTCACCTTTTGAAAACAGCAGATCAATTAGAAGGCATCAATTCCAAGACTTTATCAGCTCCAGGCCCCTGGATGCCCAGCCCTGCAATCTGCACTGCCAGGAATGCCTCATGGGGAAAAGGCAGAGGTGGAAACACCAACAGGGACCCACAACAGCAAAGGGATTTCCTTTTCCCTCCTTTCCCAACCCAGCAGAACAAACAGAGGGTGCAGCTTGTTCTCAAACCATGCCCTGCAACTACAACACAACCAAGGGGTGTTTTCTTCACTGACTGATCGCTCCTCTTGTTTGTTTTTGCTCCTTTCATTTAATCTGTATAAAAAATCCCCTTTTTCTACATGAGATAGAACAGCTATATCCTTCTAGGAAAAACATCCAGTGAAGACAAGCACAATGCAGTCTTTCCCACTGAGTAATTTACCTTGACACTAATTTCCCACTTCTGTCATAACCCTGGCAGGAGCCATCCCTAGCAGTGAGATTCACCTGAGAGCTGGCAGGTGGCAAAGCCTTGTCATTGCAAACACACCTGTGCTGCTCCAAGGAATTGCAGATTTCCAGCTTACTTTGTTACTGCAAACTATCATCTCTTCTTCCCTTTTGTCAGTATTTTGTTGAAATTCCTTCTAAATTCAAATTTCTTTACCTGTTTGGGTTTCAATTTACACAACAATACCTCATTCACTATGAAAATAACAAGCCAAGTTGTTTTGGGTTTTTTTCCCAGGGGAACTAATGTTGAGCAATGTGAAACCATGGTAACTGTCAACTTCCACAAGGTTATGCTATAAAAGAAAATGAATTGGTGCAACCATCTCTTAAACATTTCTGTGGGTTATCGCCACAGTAAATCTGACAAACCCACACTTCATCCTATAACCAGATTTTCATTTCAATAAGGGAAACCATTGATCATTTTAACAAGCTATTTGTGATCTACAGTCAGCAGTTCCCATAGGAAGTAAACCTGCGCTAAGGGAAAGAGGGGGAAGAGGATTTTTTTCAATGGTTTCTCTTCCCTCAGCACAGGGCAGCAAGGGGTGAGATTTAGGGGCCTTTGCTGGGACAGGAAAAACTAGATAGGAGCAACTAGAGATATCTTGTAGCACAAGAACCTACAAGAATGTTAAGCTTTATTGTCCTTTGAGCAAGGGCAAAATAAAAGACCATGAGGACCAATTAACCATATGGAGCTGCTGGAGTTAGTAATAAACAAAGAATAAACCTGAGCACAGTAGAGCTGGGGACAAAAGGCTTCCAATGAAAATTTCTTGGTTATCAGACGTCCTACAAGACTCTACAGCAACAGCCAGTGACATCCTGGTGGGTTTTGCCTGACATTCCTCCTTCCTTCCCAGGATCTGCACGTGAAACGAGGAGAGTGGATGAGACCAGGACTTCAGTCCCACCAGAGTAACTCAGAAATCTCTGCTCTCCTACATCCAGGCTCTTCCAGATGACAGCACTCCTGCTAGGGCACAGGATTGAAAGTGAACTCCTGAGCCCCAAGGTCTAGGCTTTAGTCATGCTTAAAATGGTTCATATTAAAACAGTATGGGTTAGTTGACCCTCCCTACTGCTCTTAATAAACTGTTCCAGCAGTTGGGTTCTGGCATCTGATTCCCAGACTGAATTTCCCACTCTGCACTTTACACCCACTTACACGCCTTTGCCAACAATCTTTTACACTTAAGGAACTCCTCTCCCTCCAAGGTGAGGCCTTCAGAGAGAGCATCCAGAGCCCCTCAGAGCCCTCACTCTGTTCAGCTGCCCAAGCTGTGCTCCTCAGCCTGAGTTCAGCCAGAGCTGACCTCCTCACTGTCCCACTCACTCAGTTCCACCCTGGGCCCATCAAAGCTTCTCTGCACAGAGGAGCATCACCAACTTTGCCCACACATACCCATTACAGGTGACTGGAGATCTAATGTGCAGTGCCTTCCTCCCAGCTCTGCAATTCCCACTTCCCTGCTGCTCTGCCATGTTTCTGCTCTGTTTTCTCCACCTCCATGGAACACTTGGAGCCTTCAGGGCCCTCCCTCCTTTGTTCCCAGTTCATGTTCCCAGTTCCTTTGCTTGCCACTGACCATACCCATGTCCCTAGCTGGGTTCAGCACTGTGCCTCCATTAATTACAGCACTTCTGAAACTTCTGCACTCAGCAGCCTCAGGACCAGGCTGTGGATTCACAAATGCTTCTGCATATGTGTTGTCTAATAAACTGGACTCAGGCAATTTTTTACTACAGATGATCATGAATGATGTTTGGATTCCATTATTAAGATAGTTTTTTACCTCATGCGCCAGCCTTGACACTTCCAGTTTATCCCATCAGAAAAAAAAGAGTGATTTTTAAAAAGAGGAAACCAGCAGTAATGACACATCATTGACCCATCAAGAGAGCTTAGGGGCTTTTTGTTTGTTTTCTTCTGGTTTTATGCACCCAAATTATGTCTAGAGAGAGATCCCACAGCATTTTCATCATATTTCAGCAACAAATGCAGCAGCAAGAAAGCACAGACTGAGGTGGCTCTAAAACCCAATGCTGGTTAAAAACACAACAGTAAACACTGTTGGGGACACAGCTTTTAAGATCAGAGCCTCAGAAACGAGCCCACTGGTCAGACATGTCCTTTCACCCAAATATGATCCTTCTAGCCCCAATGAGAACAGAATCTCTCGCCTCACCTATTGTTTAAAACCCAAAGGCTTCAGTGCAGAAATTAATTTCATCTGGAGCTCTGCTAGCAACCTGCACAATCCTGGCCTCAGATTTGGAAAAGGTTCTGAGCAATTCAACTCCATTCCCATAAACTGCAGGAAAAACCAAGTTGCTGCTGTTTAAAATAAATTTAACCTTCCCCAAAGCTCACAAATGGAGTAAGCAGAGCTCCAGACAAGAACTGTCACACAAGAGGCATTCACAAGCACACTGCTAAATTGTTCAGTTAATTACAGCAGACTCAAAACTTTCCTAGCAACTTCGTTCTGTCCTGTGTGCATGCTAGGAGGGCTGAGAAAGTGAAGACACATCTCATTATTCTTTCCAGCTATCATTCCAGAGGTATAATTTGATCTAAAAAGCACCCGTGCTGCTTTTTTCATGAGTTTCTCTTGCTTATGAACAGAGGCAGGAAATTCAGAAACTGCCATTATAAGATGACACAAAGTCAAACCAGAATTCTGCAAAGATTTAGAACTCTGACTCCAAGGTTTATGAAGAATGAACTGCAAAGAAAAATATTCAATTATTTGATTTTTTTTTCAATTAGATACTGGAAAATAAGCTAAAATAAAAATTTAGAGTCTTAGTTTAATTTCTGAACCTCTTCACGCTTAGTTAATAAAATGAAGCAGCCTGTGGCATTAGTTTGTAGTGAAGTACAAATCTTTGAATACTTGGTAGAAAGGAAACTAAAACAACATCTGTCAAAACAAACAGCTACTACATAACAGCAATCATGTACTGAAAAGAATTCCATTTTCTGCTGGAATGAGATGCTGCAGTTCCACTGACACAGAAGCTGCAGCAGCTGAAGTGACAGAGACTAGGATGGACAGTGTCTTCCAAAAACTCCAGTGAGGGGACACTGGAACAGCCTTCCCTAAAATCTGTGTGAGTTACACCAGATCAAGCTTGGGTTGAAATCTCACTGTTGCTTAACAGCTCTTACTGCAAAAAAGGTGATGGAAGTAAATTCTAAGGATTTCTTTTTTTACAAACTGTAAAGATCTGTAATGAGAGGGTGTCCAATAACCATGTATATCTTGTTTTTCCATGGCACGTTGATAAATTAAGATACGTTTAGTGTGTGATCACTTTAAAAAACCCACTTTAATAATCTAAACGGTTCACCTAGATTATGGAAATAAAGAAGGCTCACTCTTCTTACAACCAGTGACCTGAACTACTGGAGATGTTTTATGAATGGACAGCTAACACCACCCAGCACTGCTGACACACACACTGCTACTTTGGGAACAACTCAGACTTAATAGCTATTAACCCTGCCACACAGAAAAGCAGAGAAAAGAATTATTAATTCAATGTGAGCATCTTGATTAATTAAAAAGCTCTGGTTTACACACAGAATTTTCTGCAAATACTTAGAAACCACACACACACATAAGTTGTCATACAAACTGAATACAGTTTTATTTTTAAGCTGGATCAAGTTCTATTACCTAACACAGACCCTTATATAGAGAACTTCTATTAACTCTAAATAATTCTCATCAGGCTGTGAAGATGCAACTCAAAAACCCCCTTCCTATTAAAAAGGAACTTCATTATGTTCCAAGTCTGCTTGCAATCAGCAGTTCTTTGCAGGCAATAAGATGGTTTATGTCCTTTGCCAAATCTCAGTGTGTGGTCATTCCATAAAATTGACTAAATAAATGCACTTGGAATTCTCCAGATAGTAAATTTTCCAAAGAACTTGCCTGATTCATATATATTTAATATATATGTAGAAAAATGCGCATTACATCAGTTTCTATTTTTCTTAGTTTTTACATCTATTCAACTTAATTCAGTTCGCATTTAACTTTTAGGTATGCCAGCATCAGCTGTGCTCAGTGCTAACTCCAGCAGGAGTTATGAAAGGCTGTAAAACATTAAACTCACTGCTCCAATGGATGGAACACCTGCACTCCAAAGGTGTGAGGAGAGCTTTAATGCTCACCTGCCATTATCACCTCCATTATCTCACAGCTGCAGAATGCTCCTCACACTGCAATGGCAGTGGAGAAACCCAAATGTTTGCCTGTTCGTGCACTCAATCTCTTGTGAAAGACAACTTCTCCCAGGCTGCACCATGGGCAGCTGCAGCAGCAGCAGCTCCCAGAGTTTTTCAGCACTCCAGCAGCTGCACTTTCCTTCCCATCAGTCCTGGTCGGGCTGAGCCATGGACGTGACACCACAGCCACCACCGGCCCCAGGGGAACAAACAGGATGCTAACAGGGAATGCTGCAAGGGAGGACACTTGGGAGGGGCTGGAAAAGTTTTCCAAGTGTTCTGTCTATCAGCAAAGGACCGGGAACTAAAATTTCGTACCCTAAGCCCTCTGGTGGCAGTGGAAGAGGATCTGGTTTAGCAGCCCTCCACTTGCAGAGGAAGCACCTCTGCCCCAGGAAGAAAATTCAGGTACAAACATATCCATCCTCACTTTGTTTTCTACTTTCTTTTCCATAATGGTTCTACCTTCTCCATGGTTTTAAATTCCCTTTGGTGACCTGTGCAATTAATCCCATGACAGCTGACACATTCTGGGCCCACGAGCAGGCAGCTGATGGACTCCACTTGTGATGTGGCTTCCACACCGAGCAACACCATCCACTGGGGCTGACTGAAGCTCAGCATCATTTTCTCTGAACTTTGGGGCAGAGCCATGGAAAAAACCCACAGTAGCTCTCCATCCAGCCTGCTTCCAGCCCAGTCTATCTGACCATACATTCTGATGAAAACTCTCATGGGCAGCTACCCAAATATGCTTCAAAATTAAAAGGACTGAATGTTAGCTGATACTCAACTTTTTGCTGCATTACCCAGTGAATACGCAGAGCTAAGCCAAGGCAACAGACAAGGAATCAGCAGAGGGTTTTGTAGAAGACATTTAGTCAGCAGCATTTCACTTGGAATTTTAGAGCATACTATTGTATTTTGAAATCTATTGAAAAGGCTTCCTAGACAGAACTCATTGCTAATAGAAGAATAACAAAGAAACTCAAGAGAATGCATTATTAAATGGATCTCCAAGAATTACAATGGAAAGGATTAAAACACAGCTAACAGCCCAATACAGTTCGTAATCAAACCTGAATTCCCAATTGTAAGAGTCTAGTTATTGAATGTTAAAAAAAAAAAATTAAAAAAAATATTAAAAATCACTTGAGTAGATCTTTGTCTTCAGGAAGAAAAGTAGGAGCCAGACCAGCCCTACAGAATGAGCCAAAAAGTATTTTTCCTGTGGTTCTGATCAGCAAAAGCTACATTAGTTCCACATAGCTGAAATTAGTACAACAGGAAGTTTTAAACACTTACTTCCATCAGAGAACTCTGCTTTTTTATATCCCCAACTCCTGTGCTGGTGCTGAGGAGGCAGCACTGGCCAGGGGGTGCCAGGCAGGGACACCTGGGACCCCCCAGCACATTCTGAACTCACCAGGCACAGACATTGTTCCCTGGAGCCCTCCTCTCAGGAATGCTCAGCTGGAAGGGCTTCTGGAGGAGTGGGGCTGGCACCAACAGGAACACCGTGGTTTCCCAAGGAATGTGGAGTTTTCACTTGCAACTCACCCTGGCCTGCTCCTGACAGATGTTCAGGGCAGGATGGGAGGTAATTCCCTTCCCCAAAGCAATCAAAATTTGTGAGGAGTCACTCCAAACTGAAATAGAACTTGCAAATCAGGCTTAGAAAGGTGAGTCTTTGCAAAGACTTTCACTGGCAGAGGAATTCATCTCTCCAGGCACGAGAGCACTTTGCTGTTCCCGTGGCATGGACTGTTGCCACTCAACCTTTCGGGAGGGCTGTGCTTCTGGAATTACCATGCTAGGAAGCAAACACCCCCAGGCATAAATAAGCATTCTGTCCCCTAAAAAGGTCTGGTTTACTCCAACTCTGCCTGTCTGGCACCAAAGACAGCAGTTACACGGTTACAGCTTTGCAGAGTCCCAGCAGATCTCATGAACTTTGCAGTAAGAATTCAAGTTCTTAACCCCAAAACATCAGTGACAGGACTTCAGTGCCATTTCACAGCAACGTTACTTCAGGCTCTCAAACCCTGCTTTCAGGTTCCCAGCTCCTGATTCCCAGCTGCCAGTTTTGAACTCAGGGCCTTCAGAACATCAAGATTCTGGTACATGCCCTGTGTTTTCTGCAGATATGGGGCCAGCTCCAGCTCCTTTTTTGCACATTTGAGCCATGTTCCCAAGAACATTATAGAGTGAAACACAGCCTAACAAACTCTTGGAGGGATTGCTGGAGCTGAGCCTCACACCCAAACCATGGAGATGTTCTGACAGGCTGCTAGGCAGAGTCACATTTTAGCACAGCAGAAGATTTGCTGTTTCCCATGATCTTCACTCTTAATTTGCCATACAATCCTCTGATTTACAACTTTCCTTTTTATCGTGTTTTCCCTGTGATTAAGTTCTCCCTGAAGAGCAAGGTTTGTAATACCCACTCAAACATCTTGGGTGAGCTGACACCACACAGCAAAGACCTCAATCCTTGCTCCTTCCAGTCCAGCTGCAAATAAACTCACCCAGCCTCTGCCTTCAATAAAAGCAGACAAGGTGTCAGAGTATCCTATAGGGAACCAGCCATGCCAGGGAAACAGATGTGCCTGAACAGAACTGAACTTTTGTAAAACTATCCCTGCCATGGTAACACTACACAGAAATGTCCATTCTTCTCAGTTTAGTTCTCTCCCCTTACATTCTGTTGAAAACTCTCATGGGCAGTTAACCAAATATGCTTCAAAATTAAAAGGACTGAACGTTAGATGATACTCAATTTTTTGCTGCATTACTCAGTGAATAACACAGAGCTAAGCCAAGGCAACAGACAAGGAATCAGCAGAGGGTTCTGTAGAAGACATTTAATCTGTAGCACTTGACTTGGAATTTTAGAGCATACTAACAATGTATTTTGAAATCTATTGAAGAAGCTTTCTAGACAGAAAGCCTTTCTATGTTCCCAGGTAATGCAGCCACCCAAGCCTTCCCACAGGGCAGCCTGTCCCCAAGGGATGTGGCTACAAGAAGCCACCAATGATCATGGATCAAATCTGTCTCTGGTTTAAAATGGCACAGTTCTATTCAAGTTTAAACAGCTTAAATGATGCCAGTTCTGTATTCCAGGTATTGCAAATACAACTAAAGAGAAGCTGTGACTGGAGCACCAGTTGATTCCAGCTGTTCCTTTTTTTTAACTTTTGAGTCTGTTAGAGGTTTTGGTGGCAGTTCTTTTCCTGCACATTGGTAGAAGGTTGAGGAGATATGAAAATACTGCAGTAACCGTGGCAGTGTGCTACATCCCACTAACTGTGCTCGACTGTCCTGCCTCTGCAAAAACAGAAAATAAAACTGCACTTGGTTTTGGTTTGGCCCCAGGTGCTTTTGCAGCAGTGTATCCCTTTTTGTCCTGCTTTAGCCAAAGCATTTTCCAATTAGCTAATGAAGACTCTGCTATCACGAACCAAGCACAGAGACTCAGGATACTGCAAGGTCTGCAGCTTTTCCTTAGTGGAATTCAATCTCCTGATGCATACTCAAAGTCCCAATGCATACACTAAATTTCCTTAGTACTTCAGGAATAACATTTAAAATGCATTTCCTCAGAATAAGCCTGCTGATCCTGAGTCTCAAAACTCAAGTCCATCTCTGTGTTCCTGAAGTAAACCAGGTGAAATTCTGTTTTTAGACAAAGAGCTGGCCAAGGTTAGAGGTTAACACTGAACATTGTATTTTTCAAGTTAACTTACAGTGTTTGTCCCAAGCAGTTTAGTACAAGGAATTTGAAAGGACCTCCACAGCTGGGCAAGGAATATTTAACTTGCTTTAAATTTCTGTACGTAGAAATAGTGTATTTATTAAAACCAGAAGTGATGATTTGCCTTTTTTACATTAAGTTTCCACAAACATATTGTTCAAATCATGCCCCAAATTCTTCAGTGGAAATAAACTGCCAAGTCCTGGGTATGAACAGAAATAATAACTGAATATTTATAGATAAATATTATCAGTGTTTATAAATAACTTAATTATTATCTGGACAATGACCCTGGGAAAACTATGAGGTCACAGTCCAGACCACTGCCACATTACACGATTCACTGCAGAACTAATTCGTCCAAGGGTGAATCCATGAGCTGAAAGGCAAAGTTAACTCCTCTGTTCAGTCAAGAGTTTTAACAATTCACTACCAACTACTCATTTTTTATTTAAAATATGCTTTGAAATTGCATTATTGCAATAAGTATGAAATCACAAGCAAGTCAGAGACAGGCCTTTATTACCAGCTCTGTTTCTTCAGGTTGTGAAGTTTGTCAGAGCCTCTTAAACTATCTGCAATATTGGACCAATTTTCATTTAAAAAAGGTATCTGATTTCTTCATCTTTATCAAACATGCACTTCAATGTTTAATTGCATTTATTCTAATTAAAGGATAGCATTCGTGTCAGAAGAATTTACAAAGCAATAAACTCTTCTACAGATAATTACTTGACAACATTCTGCTCCAAGAATGAAGTAAATTTACCAAAAGTCTAGAGAATTCTTTCATATTCAGGAAAGCTCATATGGTGCCTTTTGGCCTAGAAAATAGGATAGTTGGGGGTTTTGTTGGTCTTCAAAGACAGCTTTGAAAAGTTTTCATCCTGCTCAAATTTGCTTTTCCAGCACCAGCACGCCTTTCAGGAGCATTTCAAACGTTTCTACAATAAGTGCTGCCAATAAAGACACAGAGATGTTTGCAGACCCCACGTTCCCCCCTCTCTAATCAAATCAAAGCTCAAGTGAGCAAGGCTGCCAGGAACACCTCTACAAACAGAATTATTTCTACACCAAGTAAAGCAAAGACACAAAAAAACCCACAAATCCAGGTCAAGAAGAAAGTAAGTGCAGCAAAGAACTGAGAAAGATGCAACATTCCCTACTCAAGCACTCTAAGAAATTAATTTAAGTCTAGTACATGGAAAAAATGATGTTGGTAATTTCAGACATTTGTATTTTTTTTATTCTGAATAACACAGAGATGAGCCAGGCAGTTACTAAGTTGTGAAATATTTGCAGCAATCACTTTGACAAGTTGGGTGCCATCTCTGTTAACTGATCAATGTAAAGAGCTAATGGGTTATTAACAGATCTCATTTGGTCATGATCTCTTGTAGTACTGGGGGTGAGAAAATACTTTGAATATATAACCACAGTTATAAACCTCAGCACAGAACAGAGCTGGCAAGAGACTGGACAGGGCAGGGGAGGCTCAGCTTCAGCTCATCAGCTGAACAAGGCAAAACTTCCACCAAAGCTCCTTTTTCTTTATTCCCATCAGTCCATGGGTTCTGTCTGTGGCTGAGTGTAAACCACCAACTCTGAGCACAGAGGAGCTCATCTGAGCTAAAAACCATCATTGGGGAGGTCAGTGAAAGTACACACCAGGCAGAGACAGCACCAGCCAGAGGGGCTGGTATCAGTCATATGGAGAGGCTGTGGGACAAGCAATGTATAAATTAAACTACTTTAAATGATACTTAATGTTTGTCAAGCTGTCTTTGCTCTACTCATGTGATCCAGGCAAATCTGCCTCTAGACACAAGCCATGGCTCTGAATCCTGCTGGAGTCAGCAAACACACAGAGATAACCCCGTGTTACTGGGAGCTCAGTTTGGGGCTGGGAAGTGGCAGCAGTGTGGGGTTTACTCTGCCAAAAGCGTATCAGCATTTCAGAGGTTTACCTGTTCTGTGTTGGGAAAACACAAAACCCTTCACACAGGAGAATAAACCTCACCACTCCACACCCTCACTTATTAAAGGTGAGATTTATAGCCCAGTTAGCCCCAAGTGCAGAGCTCCACACTGTGCCTGCCTCAGTGGGGTGGGCAATGTTTGATCCCCCATTTTACCCCGAGCAGCTCCAGCAGCAGAGTGACAATCTCCCCACAGCACAACAGGTTTCTTGGCAATCTGGGAGACTCTTCAGCCTTCCAAGCCAGAATCTAGACTGTTTTTTTCCCCATTTCAATGAACCAACATGTGTGCAGTGAAAACCAGTTCAGTAAAATAAAAACGCCTCTCCCTGACTCCAGCTCCAGCTCTGGGGTCTGCCCTGCCTTGCCACACCAATTTCTCTAAGAAGTTGGCTGCAGATGGCTTTGTTAAATCACACACTCATCACACCAGACCAAAAATACTTTGCCAGCACCTACCCCATGCCTAAACAAGGAATACAAACCGGCAAAAAGGAGATTATTTTGTGTCTTTTGGCACTAAGGCTTGGAGAGCAGCAGAAACAGATTGCCCCTCCACCCTCTAGATACCAAGTACCTGTAACACAAAAAAATCAACCTGAAGGCCTAATTTAACTTCATGACAATTTAAAGGAAGATCATCCTACTAGCACAGTAAAACCTGCATCAAACTGCCATATATATATACATTTCAACATATACCTAAATTATTTCACACAGAGATTCCACTGAACAAGGCACCAAGGTGGGAGGAAGGCTGGAGAACTATGCAGAGAATTTTCTGCATTTCCACTAAAAGATTTGCATTTAAGCAACTACAGGTTTTATCTCAGTAACACCTTCCTCACATAATTCCCTCCTGTTTGAAAAATGTAAAATTTATTATTTGATCAGCTGTGTTAAAACACTGATGGATTCCTGCTTCAAAGTCCAGAGATTTTAATGCATAGTTTTTTTCCATTGACCTGCTCATTCCACAGAGTCTACAAATCCTGTTTTCATCACTGTTGGGACATAGGATGAGGAGATGAAAATGAGAAAAATGAGAAAAATCACTTCTAACCACTTTTTTTTAAATACACTGTTACTTTTAACTCTCCAATTTCAACTTGAAATAATGTCAATAATTCAATGTAATGAAAAATACCAAAATCCAAACATCATACGGGCATCCTTTTCATCCAACAGACAAAGGCACCATGCTTCCAATCCTACCCCACAGTTTTAGGAGAAAGGATTAGGTGTATCAGTATTAAAAACACTCTTACTGATGATATCTCATTTAACTGAGATTCTGAAGAATACATTTTCAGTCCAGCATCTCCAGGCTTTGATAGGATTAATCCTTCTTGTTTATATTGCTGTATTGCATACCCATTGCAAATGAAAGAAAATTAATTTTACTTCCCTCCAGGAAGAATCATTGGCTAAGACAGACTGAGGGAGCAGATAAGACTCTCACTGTCTATCTTTTCAATAGGACTTGGAGTGTGACCTTTCCTAAGAGGAGTAGGTATAAAGTCACTCTGTTGGACTCTGCACAAGAAAATCAACTTTATCTTGGAGATTTTCCACAGACTTTAACCATGTCTGGATTGTTTATGTTAGAACAGTTTCAATGATTGGAGCACTACTATATTATTACTGTAGTATTTTAATTGGAAAGTTTCAGTTTTCTGACTAAATAAGGGATGTTCTTTCCTTCTGAATATACTTCTGAATATATTTAAAAAAAAAGCGCATACAAAAGAAAGAGTACCTGCCCATCACTCCTTATTCAATATAAAATATCCCAAACTTGCCAAAATAGTTTCCAGGACNAAACAAACAAACAAACAAACAAAGTGAAACATAAAACAAAGCCCACACCATCACCACCAAAAATAAAGCTCTTAAGCATACAGACTTATCAGTTCATCTTACAAAGATGAAATCCAGCCAAAGGGTCTGACACAAGTACCTATGGGTCAGATACCATGTACAAACAGCATTGACTCCTGTCACTTTTCTTCACACCTTTTTTCCAACATGGGTCACAGTGAAGACATGCCTTGACTACTTTGAAATTTGTGGTGAGGAACAAAGGAACAAAACCCAACAAAACATCCCAAGTCCTGGAAAATACCCTAAAACATGAAAAATACTGCAAAAGGAGAGACAGCATTTTGCAGTTTACAGTCTAGAAATTGTTTATGATGATGGCATAGGAACAACAGAAGTTAAACATGCTTTAAGTATGCCAAGGCTGAACGACTGTCTCTGTTTTCCATATCCAGATGGCTGCCTGCTAGAGCCTAAGGAAATGAGAAAGGGGACAATGGAAGTGCTAAACTCATAAAAACTGAGAGTCTCTAAAGGAACACATTTTGAGAAAAAGTCACTGTGATTTGCCACTTCCTTCCTCAGCCTGCTCTCACAGGCCCTGAGAGCCTAACAACCCACGACATGATCTGTTCTAGCTTGTGGACAGCTGTCTCCTAATCCCCCCACTCAGTGCAAAATCTCAACAAAAACAAGGAACAAAGGAGAGAAGGCAGGAAAAGAAGTGTGGGTCCCCACTGTTACAAAAAAATCCCTCATTTCTGTTCCAGGTAACTCAGTTGCAAAACCATTTACATGTCCAAGTTTTTAACCCTACAGCTGAAGTCCCCTGAGAAAGGGGCTCCAAGTAGAGAAACAGCTGCTGTAAAATATCTCCTCCCCGTCCCCCACCAAATCAGGGCACTGCACATCAAACCTGTGCACTGCAGTGATGGGAGTGTGTATTTACACCTTTTAACTCCTCACAGCACTACAGAACCACAGCAGATATGCTGGAAGGAGAAGGAGGATTTCAGCGTGTCTCAAATGTTTCTGCGATGTTCGGAATGGTTTTTCTTTCCTCAGTCCAAATAAATCAAAGTTTGATCTTCTGATCCAACCATTCTGTGTAGGATCCAAGTTAGAAATGGCTATAGCTCAACAATCATTATGCTGAGACCATTCATTAGAGCATGGATGATTTCTTACATTAAGTCTTGCTTCAGGAACAAGATGCTCAGAAGAGCAATTAAGAGGAAGAAAGTACTCCCAGTGCAAGTATTTCTAATTTTGTCCTGAACTGGCACTGGAGGATCCCTAGCAAAGCCATCTCTTCCTGTTCTCTGAAGAACAGGCCAGAGGCATAGTCTCAAACCAGTGGGAATCTCTTTTTATGGCCTATTTAACTGGCAGCTCCAACTTCTCTTTTCTGCAAACGCAATGATTTAAACACAATAAAACCCAATCCAAAGAACTAAACTAAAATAAAAAGGTACAACTTTAATCCTGTTTATCAGACCTCAAGTGCCCTCTCTACCAATTGAATACACAATCCTCATTTCTGAGTAATAATTTCATGTTGTTTCAGGCTGCCTTGGTGTGTAAAATTGTTTTCAAAGCTCGAGTTTGTTTTTCCTAAAGAGCTGGAGTGCCAGCTAGCACAGAGCATAAACAATGCTCAGCCTTCCAGGAGCATGATGAAATGCAAGGAGTGTGGAGGAAACAGGACCTGCAGCTGTGCCAGCTCCAGATCCCCAGTAACCCTAAACTCGAGGGCACCCAGCCCCACGGGGTGATCTATTTGCTGATCCACAGTCAATAAAAAGGCTCTGTTTTGAGTTCAGACCTGTTTACTGCTGCTGCTATTTAATGCCCTGGGAGAGGAGAAAGAGCAAGGAGGAATGCATCTTCAGGCATCACCAGGACAGGTTTATGTCCCACGTGGGGACAGCTGTGACAAGCCCAGCCTGAAAAACAGGTGATGAAAGGAGCAGAATGTGCCAGCAAGCAGGAGATCTGTGTGTGCTGCAGTGGGGCACTGCTGGCACTGCAGGCTGCCCACAAAATCCCCTTCCCTTAAGGAAATCAATACTGGGAGAGAATACATAAATGTGCAATATTTATATATTATTATATTTTATATTATTTATCTATCTGTCTATAGCTGTCTGATTAAACAC
>VZUA01035288.1:10967-28427 GCA_013401035.1 Horornis vulcanius | reverse complement strand
TTGACTTTTTTTTTTTTTATTTATTACATCTAAAATGTCATTAGTGCAAAGAAGAAATCTTGCTGACAGAATCTGTAATGCTGACATACAAGCTCTGAAATTCCCAAGTTGCCCTACAGGAGAAGGTGTCAGTTTGTTGTTGGATTTTGTACTGAAGGTTTATTCTATTAGGCTTAACCCAGTTCTCCTCTCCCCCCACCAGCTTTATGACCTTGGTGACTGACAACAACTGGAATAAAAGTGAAGAGGCAATGATAATTGTGTGAGCACACAGCAAGTTTCTGTAAAATAGCAGCCCCATCCAGCTGAACCTGCACTGCTGGAGGAAACCTTGTCCCTACCATGTCCAGTCACTCCTCAGGGGGTCACCAACTAGCACAGAGTTCAAGTTTCATCAAAAATCTTACAGCATTTGGCCTGAACTCCTCTTTGTGGAAAAATCCTCCTGTCATCATCTTCTTACTGAATGTTACCACATCAGCTGGGTCATCCAGGCCCCAGTGCTCGTGTGCCCAGAATTTCCCTGTGCAGCCGCCTCCTGTCTGCACCTCATCCACCAGGAAAGCACAGCCATGCTGCAGAGAGAGTGAGGAGCAGGGAATGTGAGCCCTCCTTCCCAGACCAGAAACACCTTAGTGAACACATCAACACAAGCCAATCACAGCCAACACCCCTCCTTCCTCTCCCCTCACTGCCCCAAACTCCCCTCCTCAACCCCTCCACCAGGGCCACTCGTGTCAGATTTCACAGTTAAAAATCAGCTGATTTTTCAGGAAGGCACTAGAAACTTATTTGCTACCCATACTCATCAAGTACATGTTTTTATATAGTCTTTTGTATAGCATTTCTAGAGGATACCTGAAAACATCTGGGAGGAGCAGAGGTGGCATTTTCAAAGCCCCTGAGGGAAGCAGAGTGTCATTTCTAGGCGCTTTGTTTGAAATATGAAGTCTCTGCTCTCAGTGGGAGTTGGGCATTATGTGCCACAGAGACAGTACCAGCAGCAGGAGCCGGTCAGTTCAGGGGGCATGAAAAGCTGCCTTGTCAGACAGCTCTGCTGAAAAAGCTATTCATGTGAGCTGGCAACGTGGGCTTTTTATGTGAAGGACTATTTTGTTCAAACTTTGTGACAAGGACAGCAAGCTACATCATAATACTGTATTTAAAAACAATGGGTAAGTACTTTTTGCCAGCATCTCTTCAGCACACAGATGTTTTGAGGGTGAAGAAGAGCATGGAGTTTATATTACTGAGGGTCATAGTTTCTAAATAGGTAACTTTACATTCCAAGTACCAAGACATCTGTCCTTTTCATTGTTTTGTTGGAACATCAGCACTATGGCTGGACTTGAGTTGTGTTTCAGCAGGTTTCTTTTCCAATTAAAAACCTGTCATTAAAAATTTATACTTTCCACAAAGTGCTTCTTCAGAAACAGAACCTCCTCAAACAACTAGCATGATCATTTAAAGAACACATCTGCAAATTCATAGCTAATGAATCAGAGTAATTTCTCACTCACTTTGAAATTAGAAGATGATTTACTGGACTGAGGAAACCATTAGGTGCGAATCAAATGGAAGAGAGCAGGGATTGCTTGTACCTGACTGCTGCCAAAGAGGCCTCCAAGAGCCTGGGGCAGGGCAAAGCCTCTGGAGACACCCACAACAATGTGTGGGTGCATGTTTAGCTACCACTGAGTGCCCAGAGAAATGTTTTATTACCTTTCTGGCAATATCTCGTAGCTTTCTGAAGAAGTCATCTGAAGCATGATTGTCCCCACCCTCCGACTGTATCGGTTCCACAATGATTCCAGCCACAATCTTCTTCTTTTTCCTGTACTTTACAATCAGGTCTTCCACCTGTAAATCAAACATTTATGGTACATCCTCCTTGCAGAACATTTGTACATTTTCTCCCAGCTAGATTAAATCTCATCAGAACTTCAACTTTGCATGGACATTCCTGGCTATAAAGGTACCAGGAGACACAAAGGATTAACAAGCAGTTCCTCCAGCATTTAACACGGCCTTTTTGTTCCTGAATGGGTTTAAATCCTGTCCTAATCACACTGTAACTAGTTGCACATTTATCTACAGCTCTAGCCAGTTCAGCTGGCAGTGTGCTGAGCACCACTGCAGCTCACTGTGCCACTGCTGTCATTACACCTAAGTGATATGGAAGGGGATAGATTTTGTGTCAGAAACCAAAACTCTGCTAATGTATTAGAAAAGGTAATCAGGAAAATTCACTGTTTCTAGTCACACACTTCAGACATATTAAAATTAATCAGATGAAATAGTGCAGAAATCCTATTGTTGTAAGGGGCTGACAGATAATTCTCATTAACCTCCTATTGACAGCTGCTGCAATTAGTGCTGTGTTTGTGCTTGAAATCCCCCTCAGAGCCCTCAGGGCCACAGACCCTGCAGACTGTGCAAAGCAATGGTTTCCAAAGGGTGCCAATGAGCCAAGCACAGACTTGCTAAGAAAACTGTTTGGCTTTTTGCTTTGTTTGTTTGTTTTTGAAATAATGGCATCCAGCATTGCATTTCTCCCACCAAAGGTGCCCTGGAGCAGCCCCAGGGAATCCATTTGCTGTGCTTTCTGTGTTCTCTGGAGTGAGGCAGGTTTGGCTAAGTGCACACACAGGTCCACACTTTCACAATCAGAGCTTTGTGCCAGAAGCTGCCATGGAAAAGCTGAAATAGTTAGAAGTTCTCTCTGCAGAGATTATCCACACTGCTCTCTCAGCCCATGGCCCTTTGGCAAGAGCTGGCAGATGAGTTCACTGTGATACAACCAAGTTCTGAGGGTGAAATTTCCCTTTGGTATCACTCATGCAGCCCTGTATTCCCAGTCAGCTGGCAGGGAGCAAGGTCTGACTGTAAACAACAGTGAATGCTGGTCCAATCACAGGCTGTTCCAATCCCTGAAAACATTCTTTTAGTGAAAAGCACTAATCCTACCAAACACTATTCTTTATTTCAAATCCAAAACAACAGAAAACTGCCAGGGAATTTTTTACCTCCTCTAAACAACGGGCTTCTTCCTGTTGATTCTCTTTCACAAAGTCTTCCAGGGGATACTTTAGCCTTGGAAATGGAGCAATAGGCCAATCCAATGAGGGAATGTCCAGTTTGTGAATTGCTTTAGAGTGGGTTGTAGCTAAGCAACCTAAGTCCAGAGAGGGAAAAATTAAAATAATACCCATCTAGGAACAATACAAGAAAAAAAGCTACCAAGAGGTGAAAAATGGCCTGACTGTAGAATTCTCTTAACTGCTCTGTGTTTTTATTTCTGAAACTGTATTTTGTCTTCTGAAATACTGGGTAATTGGATTTAGTCAGGCTTAAATGGATTGCTCTATATTATACACCAGTTTCCACATGCACTGTTCCAGAAGAGCAGGAGAACCTCTGTCAGTCTGAACAGGTTGCTCAGACAAGGTGGGTTTCATCCCTCCAAAGACAACTGCTCACAAAGCTCACAGTTACAACACTCTCAGGTAAAATATGCTTAGAACAGGGACTGAGCTGATATAAACCAGTAAAAGTAAGTGACAGCATGTTTGTGGTGATTTCACCCCAGGAGTTAGATTTTCATGAGTACAGACAGAAAACTGTGGATTCAGAATGAAAATAAGAGCCTGTCTGAAAAGAATTTTTCCAAAACCATAAAATCAATTCCTACTGTCACTCTAACATTCCAGTGCTGGTGGGACTGCCAAGGCAAACCTTAATGAACGTACAGCTTCTCCACTGGTACTGTGTGTCCCAGGACAAGCACAGGGAGCTGAGGGGTGAGGGGGACAGGGACAGCTTACCCAGGGTCCTGCCGTGGAAGCCGCCCATGAAGGAGAGCATGGCGTAGTCAGGGCAGCCAGGGGGCTGCAAGCAGAGCACACAGTGGGGTCAGTGTGGGGCTCACATCCCCCTCACTGCCCCCTGAGCTCCTCTTCCACCAGGCACCACAGATTGTTACAGCCTCCCCTTCACCAAGTGCATTGGCCAGCCCTCAGCCCGCCCCAGCTCCCGGAGGGCAGCATTAACAGTGATGAATCCTTGGTGCCTCGTGCTGTGGCCTGACATCACTGCTCAGGGGAGCTCACACCAGGCTGGAATGCAGCAGTCACCCCTTTCACACTAACCAGGAGCACAGGTTTAGGGGGTGCCACTGGGGCTGAGGGGGTTGAGTGAGGAGAGGCTGGGGCTCCCCTGTGCTGCACCCTCATGCATTCCTGGTGACTCCCTGGTATTTGTTGGGAGCAATCTGTATTTCACCATTTCCTAAATGTACAAAGCCCAGATTCCACTTCACATGTAGCAAACCAAAAGTTTCTCCCCAGTTTTCCCTTCCAAGCCCAAACCAGTGGTACATCTGTAGGTGTGGTAAAGAAAAAAATGTTACCTGGTTAATCATGCAAGATTCCAGTTCTTCTTTTGTGACATTATTATGGCCCCTTTCCTTGTTCTGCAAAAAACCCAAACAACCCAACATGAGTGTTCCTGCAGTTGTAACCAATGTATTTATGGCTGAACCACAAACCAGTAATGTTGGAGTCAGGGAAGACCCTGACTATGGCTTTCACATGCTGACTACAACCTGCATTTTCTTTATTTCCTTTCCTTTATAACTTCTAAAGTTGTGTCAATATAAAGCAAAAGCTTAGACGAAGATGTTTTAATGAAGATTTCACACTAGATTGAATATAAAGAACATCATGAGCAAGACAACCTCCAAGCCTCACTTTGTTCTGTTGCAACCATTCTGATTATACATCTCTCATTTCTACATCTAAACCTACAAAAATATCTTAATGTTTTACTTACTCTGTACCACATGAATATTGTTTTAAAGGCATTTTCATTAGAGCAGGATCCACAAGACATGGTTATCACCTGTGACAAACCCTTAGGAGCTACCTGTCAGCAAAGACAGAAAATTACTCTTGAAATACTGAACACAAGTATGGTGCAAAGCGATAATAACAGTGAGGATAATAATAGTGACCAGTCCACAGGTATATCAAACTTACTGATAGCAAAGACTCCTTCAGTTTTTCTGTAAAGTTCTCTGGAGGTAAAATCCCTAGGGCAGGTCTGTTGATAAAAGTGCTCTAAAAGGACAAAGGAAGAGAATTGTTAGGTGTTATTATCACATGGAAAACATGTTGATATCAAAGCAGTTCCATTTTATTCTAATTATAAATACCAGGCAGAAATCTGTATCATGGCACAAGTAGTTTTAAGCTAGGGATTATTATTCCTGCCTTGGCATATGTTTTTTCTGTCTAATCCATACTACATTATTCTTGCAGGACACCTTAGGAAAGGTGCATGCTAACTCACAATGACATTTCCTCTTCAATATTGCCATTTTAGCTGCTCAATCTCCATTTTCCTTATACACAGGAAATATGCTTTAAAATCTTCATTACTTGCTTTCGGTTTGAGTAGCTAAACTAAGTTAGGATAGCAGCATTTTCATCCTTGCTGAGCTTCAGGACAGACCATTTTGGAACACTGGGAAGGTGGAGCCAGGCTCTGGGCTCTTCAGTGGAAGATGAGAAGCCATGGGCATGAATCAAAGCATGATTAATACTGCTTTGGGTATAGGGAAAGGGTTTTGCAGGAAGAGAACAGTGAAGCAGTGAAACAGCTGCTCTTTTGGAGGTCTTCAAGGTCCCAGACAAAGCCCTGAGCACCCTGGTCTCATCTCACAGCCACCCACCCATCTTGGAGCAGGAGGGTGGCCAAGAGACCACCTGAGGTTCCCTCCAGGTTCAGTGGTGCTGTGAACTGGTCACATCTGGATTCACACCTTTGGGAAAGGTAATTTTGGTGTCAGGGAACAGCAGCCTGCAGCACACACAGGGGTTTCTAAGGAGCAGCTCTGGAAAAAGCCCCTCAGCCTCCCCCAGTCCACTAATGGAGATGAATGTCACATATATGCAATTAATTTAAATTGTGTCATGGATTAAAATTGATTCATGGCTGCTCTTAGTCTTTGTGGGTAATCTTATTTGATTCATACCGTGCTACTCTTTATTTTAAATTAAATTTTCTCAGAGAAGGACAAGCTCAATAAATTTGCCAACTGCCAAGCAGCTTTATTTGCCCTTTTCTTTTGTTTGTTGTCTTTCTTGTTGAATAAGTAATGGCTGAAATTAAAGGCTGAGCTTTGATAAGTTAAGTCTCAATGGATCTCCAGAGGGGACACACAGCCTCCCCCAAAACACTCATATTTTCAGTGCAGCTCGAGCTTGCACATTTATCAGCATCCTTTAGTCCTCCTCCTCAACACAAATACTCATTCCAAGACGTGTGAGACACAGCAAGAGGTGTAAGTGGTCACAGTGCACCTGTAAGGACATTTCATCAGGACTCTCAGGGAAAACAAAGTGTCACACAAGACAGAACACTGGAGGAGCTAGGAATTTCTAAATTGTCTTACTTCCAAAACACTGTTTCAACAGACTCAAGTTTAAAAGAAAACCTAAGCAAAGATGTTAACGACAGGTTAACACAAAATTTTTGTTTAGTGGCTATGAGAAATCTTACTTGACTTTTTATCTCAGTTCAGAAGTAAATTAAAAAGAGAAGACCACAAATTTGTTGTGAATTTGATTATGGGTTGTCACAGTCAATTGACAACATTTGCCATTAAGCAGAAAAGTGTACTTTTCTTTTGTAGTTAATGAGAAACCCAGAACTGAGAAAAATAGAACATTGACATCAAGCTGCCATGACCTCAAATAAACAGATGCACATTCTGTGTTTAGAGCTGGCTATGGAGAGGGGGTGTGGAGCATTACAGACAAACCAGAAACTCCCTCCAGGAAAACACCAATCCCTTTGCTAACACTGAAGTTGTGCCACTCGTGTGGAGCTTTGGAGGAGTTTCTTCACTGCAGGCTTCCAGGAGTGTCACCCAGTGGGCAAACCAACAACTGCCACCAGCAACAGTGCTCTTTGATTTTTTTTAGTTGGTTTTGAGATTTTTGTTTGTTTATTCTTTTTTGTTTGTTTTTTAAATCTGACTTTGCCTACTGCTGCATTATAGTGAAGATAGTATTCTAGAAATCATCTTTATGAGTTAATGTAAGTATTCATAAATATTAGACCTTGCAAAATATCCAGATCTGCCTTTGATACCTTTGGTAACTCCAGCATTTCTAGTCCTGGTATTTTGTTGGGTTTTTTTTGTTTGTTGTTTTTTTATTTTTTTTTTCTTGAAGTATTTTAGTCCTGGGAAAGGCAGATTTTCTCACCTGAAGACATGAGTGCTCCATAAAGGAAATCAGCTTAGGGAATTCAAATGTCTGCATTTCTTTGCCCTGCTGGAGTACACTTAGATGGGAATCAGTCACTACACCCAGCTTCAAAAAACCCCTAAACTTCCCACAGCATTCCAGATGTGGGGTACCATGTCCAAGATACTGTATTCTCTCAAGGTTTTGGGCTTGCTTTCAGGCTTCAAAATCTTCTGAAAATATTATTAAAATGGTTAATTTGAGACAGTATGTTTGAACTATGATTTAAATGTGGCTGCAAATATATCAAGTGCTTGCACCACCCAAATGTTTACTTTTTGTAAAACTTGACAGAGGTTTTGGTGTCTTCTTTAACACTACAAAGCTCTTTTCATCTAGTGAGAATTAAAGCAAGCAGATCCCATCATACATTAAATTGAATCATTAGCATTCACTATCAGTCTAAGAGAGAAAGAGAAAGCCCACAACAAGGAGAGAGTGAACTCCTTCATGTACTTCATGTTCTAATTCACTTACCAGGTTCTGTGGCTGCTGTAAAAGCTTTATCAGAGAGGGATGGCTGTAACCTAATTAAAAAGAACAAAGAAAGAAAACAGTTTTTATCTGGTTTCAATGAAATAATGCAAAGCATAATCTAGAGAATAACCATAACTTAACGCTTGACTGTTTATGTGTAACTTGTATACTTTTTACTACTAATAATGGGACTTCTTTTGAAGTAGGACAAAGCTCTGGGCTCTTTGTCCCTCAGCAGCCTGCCTGTGTGCAGGGCAGGGCACAGCACTGCTGTTGGGAGCTGTGGCACACCCATTTCCTTACTTGACAAAGTTTTGATTGGAAAAAGATGCAACCATTTATCCTTCTTACTAAGAAACTAAGATAGCTTCGGTTTTAACACAATGAAGGTTCTTCATTTATACCCATTGATAGTCTACAGGATAACTTGTTTGCTTACAGGCAAAACCAATTTATCTTCTGTTGAAAAAACAAAATCTTTGAAGGAGGCCAGAAATTTCATTTTAAGCAGGATCTCTAATGTATGCAATGCCAATGCCAGAGATTAACATCATCTTTTACAGTTCCTTGTTGAAACAGTTGGAAACCTCATCTTCCCTACTGCTCAAGAAGTCAGACCACGGTAATTTTGTTACAAAGGCTTAATGTGCTTCTGAATCCCCATTGCAGTGGAATGACAACAGCCCTGATTATCCTGTTTGAGCAATGGAGCATTAGGTGACTATGTTAACAAATCCATTATAAACTCAGTTTTGAATATTTTAGATGAAAACAAGAGAATACTCATATTGTTTTAGCAGCATGTCATGCTGATAAATCTGTTAAAATTATTATGAAGATAATAACAGTGGCTATTTGGAACACTGATCAACTAAATCTGCATGGCATCTGCTGTCAAGGGAAGAGCTGTTGTTCAGCTAGAGGGAATGACACATTGAGAGCTGTGTGCTTGAGAACTGTGGCTGCCCCTGAGAGCCCCTTTGAGAGTAAATCAAGTGTTTTAGAAATCTCCAAAGTGCACAGAAGCTTGTTATGAACAGCTACCACTGTTTAGGCAGCACAAGGATCAACTCTGGTGTTGCCTGTCGGACTTGTAATGCTGTTGCTGGCGTTACCTTATGTGAAAATCTTTGTATCTTCTCTTATTATACCACAAACCCCTATTACCCCTGATTTACCCTCTTGCACACACACAGAATCTCTCTCCCATTCTCTTCACTTCAGGCCAAGTGGTCTGGTCTTGCTCCTAAGACTCCCTCATTCTTGTTCCTCCTCAGAGGTGCCCCAGTGAAGGAAGGGAGGATCCTCAAAGCCCAGCTGCTGTGAAAGAGTCAGGCAGCATGACAGAAGCAGAGCTGGCATGTGGGTTCACAGTCAGGAACTAACACCAGGAAGAGCTAAATGCTTGAATAACCATTATGTAACTGTGGTAGACAAGTCAAACAGCTCCAGGCTGGCATGACAAACAGGCACCAACTCATTTCAGTGCCATGACCAGCACAAGGGTTTGCAGAATCACAAATGTGCTCTCAGAGGTGACTGAGCTGGCTCTAAGGAAGGGCACCTGCTCCATCACTCTTGCTGTGTGTCTGGAGCAGCGTGACAGGAACGTACATGTCCTCCAGGCTCATGAATGTGCCTGTCTGCAAAAGGAAAAACAACTAGAGCCTGCTAAAATAATGAGATGGAGAAAGCCCAAAGAATCATTTGAACTGAGCAGCAGGCTGCTCTCAATAATACCAAACTACACCTCTCTGCATCTCCCCAAACAAAACTGACCTTCCCAGCACTGAGAAACACATTGTTTCATTTGCTATTCCGGGATGTTTGCTGGCAAACATGTCAATAACATCCCTCTTGCATTTTGCTCCATGGGGTTTCTAACTCTATTAGACAGAATAGATGTGGGATGAAAAGACTATGCTGGGCTACAACTGCCCATAAAAGTGTGGTAAAAAACTACTTTAATTTTTGTTTTTCAGCCCAGAGCATCTTTGCCTAGAGGTTTTTTATACTTTATTTCTTATCTCTCCACATAGACACTTATTACCTCTCAACCTCTGCCGATAAATACATCCTAGTGTAACAGATCATTATTAAATCTTGGGGAGTACTGACAGATTCATGCAAGGTTTTATTGGATTTACTTGCAGAGAGATAAGCACAGATGACTAACAAGCACCTTGTGATCTTGTTTTGTTCTCCCAGTCCAGGCCCTACCTCTGTCACCAAGAGGGACATTATTAGTAACCTGGGCAGCTTCAGATAATCTTGTCATTCAGCACAACTGAAGCATAAATTAATGTTGTGTATTAGACTTAGGTCAGCCTGTAAGTATTAAATTTCCATTTATTCTTTGTTGCTGCACATCCCAGAGCCATTACCTGAGAAGGTGCAAGAAGCACTGTACTGTAGTTCCTTTGGGACTGAGGAAGGTGCTTCCTAGGATAAAAACCCAGCTTGTCTTCAGGAAGGCATTGCCTTGTGTGAAGGAGGAACTATATGGTCAGTCACAGCACTGCAGTCTTGTCCTATGTCCCCAGTTTCAATCAACCAGAGGAAGAAATGAACTGCAGAGCCCCTGCCCATTAAGAAGATATTTCCTCCACAGTACCTCAATATTTTATACACAAACTATATTAAAGGAGATATGCTTGCACCAGCCAGCACCAGGAGGTCAGAAAGCCTCAGTGCACTGCCTGTACAATTTCATTCTTTTGGACTATGCACTAACTTTCACACTTTGGAGTGTGCATTTGACTGCATGACCGAGACTATTTTCCAAATCAATTTCTTGTGTGAAGAATGGGAAGCCATGAGCACTAAATGCATCTCCTTTCCTGGAAACCTAAAATCCAAGCTCATTGGCATACAAGCATTGTGCTCCTGTGTCTCGCCCCTATTTTCCACTTCAGCAGTGGCCAAGTTACCTCAGCGCAGCCTGAAAGATACAAAGTAGTGAGACCTTGTGTTGCGGGAAATAAGCTAGAGACATTGCAGGATTCTGGAATGATTACACCGTGCAGTGCTACAGAACAGCAAAAACATTTACTGCAAAGGAGACTGGGATAAGTGAACACCCATCACAGTCACAAGGTCTTAGATGCCGAAAGTTTGGTAACAACCTGAACATCATCAAGTTCTTTTTCCCAGGAAAGGAGGCCTGTAGGGATGATTTTGAGTCATCACAGCTTCTATTCATAGCACAAGATGTACCTCTGAAATTACCCCAGCACTTCTGCTCTTTTTGCTTCTGCAGAAGTGCATTTTTAAGCAGCTGAGAGGAACCATGGATGAGGAGCAAACAAACTGGACTGGACTGAACTCCTGAAACCTGTATGCCTTGCAGTTGGGGCTCACACTCCTGCCTTGCCTCTGCTTGAAAGGCTTCCCAAAGCAAGCAGCTGACTCTCTTGCCAGGCCCTGTGTCTGCTCCCTCAGACAACTGAGCTGCCACCTTTGCTTTCAGTCAGCACCACAGCGCAGTGCTGGGCTTGTTTCACCCTGCTGCAGCCCACATGGCCCACTCCCTTTCCCCTCTCCCCCCTCCTTATTTTGAGACAGAAATGTTAACTAAAGCATATAATTTCACATTAAAATGTCTACATTATGGTTGTTAATGTTTAAAACAGTAGCATACTGCTACAGAATCACCAAGTGCACGAATCCTAGCCAGCAGAGACAACCTGAATTGTGGAACTTGCACATTCAAACAGATTAACACTAGAGCTTCTTCCTGGCACCACTATGCAGTTTAAGTGAGCTTTAGGTATTGAATTTGTAGTTTCTTCAGGTATCCAAACCCACTACCACACAATACACACCAGTGAGCTGTCCCTGATCACAACAAGGTATTCATTACGTCACCTCTGTTTTTTTAAATCAATCAACCAACTTCCCTGGTAGTGCCTGAGATAAGAAAATGACAGGTTACCAAACATTTTGGTACAACTGTCTCCTACCTATTGGGATGGAAGAAATCTGAGAGTAGAGATCCAGCATACGATTGCCATCTACATCTACGAGGTAGTTCCCTCGGCTCTCCTCATAATTGCAAAAGAAGTGCACAGCTTCTGCATTCTTCAAGGGAAAAAAAAACCAATTAGTGCTTTAAAAAGTGGCAGTATGTAGGAAGGTGCAACTAATGGTTATACAGCAAAACCTGATAAAAATATCTAATGCTAGGATAAAAAGACACATTATATTCACTGCATGGGAATAACTGTACAGCTATTTTTATAATGACTGTTAAAAGGGCAAGCCTTTTTTTTACAGAAATGAAGCACAGACTTAGAGAAATTGCTCATCTTAGGAAGGCACTATGTAGGAAGACTGACATACTTTTAACTAAAGCCCTAAAAAACCTTGTTTTCACTGGCCACTCTCTAACAACTCCAAGGTTTTTCTTTAAACGCACATATTTTAAACACGTATGTTGAAAGAAAAACCCCTGATGCTAGCAAAATGATCCTGCAGTATTGAAAATATACTACAAAAGATTTTATTCAAATGCATATATAAACCACATATAATGTGTTTTCAGTGTGGAAACCCACAGTCAGTGTTTCACCTTTCTTGGTGGCACAAACATGCAAACCAGGATTTTAAACCAAGTTCTGAAATCAAAGTATTAACACCCCCCAAAACTCAGAAAACTTGACAAATTACCTGAATGCCATTCAGCTTCTTCATTAATTCCTGCAGAAAAGCAAATGTCAGTCTCAGGTGTGTAATTAGCAAATACTGATGGAGAATGTATGTTTCTTTTTTATGATCCCATAAATCATATGCAAACTTTGCAGTCCTGTGTGCTTACCAGGCAACTCTACCTGTCACAGGAACTTTCATGGTACATCCTGCAAATATTACAGTCAAAATTATGACCTGTGGCATGCAGAGGGGCTGTAAACATAGTTTAACTGTGAATCTCCAGAAAGGAAAAGCTGCCTCTTCTATATTGACCAACTGAACTGAGAGAACAAAAGAGGAATCAGAAAGTAAGAGAAGCCAGAGTCACACAGAAGGGATACTGGGACATTGGTTCTAGAAAGACTGCTTCTTTTTGTTAGAAAAAACCCCAAAAAACCCTCACAAAACCCAAAACCTACCACATACAAAAATGCTGACTCTGCCAGAGTAAAACAACATCCAGAAAATTAAAACTCTTGGTTCATTTCAGAACCAAAGCATTATTTCACATCATAAGAAGTTTCTGTTTCAGCAAGAGCACAAGTGACCAAACCTTTGACATGTTTTATTAAAATGATGCTCTTTTGCTCTGAGTTATTCCATATGGGAACTTGGCAGTTGAGGTTCAGACCTGCCTCTCAGAGAGGGGCATTTCATTCATGAGCTTTTCATTCTCAACCTCCTGATAAAAGTGGGCATAGACTTATGGAATCATGTTTATTCATATCAGATTTAAGGTTTGAAATGAAATCTGTTTTCTAGCAAGATAGACACAGCTAAAGATGCAAAACACCAAATTACTATACTTTGGAAACTTACTCTAGATCGTGGCCCAGGAACTTCTGTCTTCATCAGAGGTCCATCATAATCAAAATCCACATCAGTTTTAGCTGCAGCTTGACTGATATACCTGTGTCCTGTAAGAAATAATGAAAGCCTGAGTACAGACCATATTTTCTGTGCTCTCTCTCAGAAGATACATCCATATCTTGCCTGACTGAGAACACTTGACAGATGAGACCAATTACGTTGAACTGCCTGAAATGAACTACGTACCTCATCTTTGACCACTCTTAAAATGAAACCAATACCAGTGAGATGGCTTGAAAAAAAAAAAAAAACAAAAGCAAAAAATTCCAAGGGAAATGACAAGGCAACCCTAGAGAAACAGAGGCAAATCTCCTGTAAAGCACAGGAGCATTGAAAGCACATCTCTTTCCATCTCTTGTTGAGTCTGTCCATTGTGCCCTGTGCAAGCCTTTGTCATAAATTCCCCACTCCATACAGAGATGGCTTAGTTAACCACCAGTAATAACCAAAAAGCCTGATGGAGTCTACATAAAAAAGCCAATATGATGCTGTTCAATAGCTCAATAGCTCACTCTTTGGGAAAAGATTTGTCTCAGAAAGGTAAAGGCCTGGTGTCACATGAAACCAGCATCCTGCAGTGCAGCTCTGAAATCTGAGTCCCAATCAGTGCCAAATTCCCTTCTGATCACACTGTTCTTAACCACATGTGTAGGGAATCATAACAAACTTGACACCTTAATGAAAACAAAAGGGCAAAAATCTCCTGTGCTTCACCAATAACAGGCTCTGCTTCCCTTTCTGAAATAACTGTTTTAAAACACAGGGTTTAGGTATATGCATATGACAGAGACAGTTCTAATAAGCATGTATTCCAAATATGTATTTCCAATATGTATAGTCCATTAAGGGGGCTATAGGATAATATGGGGATTGTACATTTGCAAAAACAGGAAGCACAGACACAAAGGCCCTACCAAGGTGATCAGCAAGAGACTATGAGCTTGCTCTGTATGCTGTGGTTGAACTAAACCAACATTCTTGGCAATTCCAATATTGTCATGGAGCATCTGCAAGCCTCTATCCAGCATGGTATCAACAACAAACTCATCTTAATACTCTTAACTTGGGGGTATCACAACTGGACCAGAAATAAGAGAGTGTAACTTTTTTAATATCTGTGATAGGCATTTTTAAGCAGGAGAATTTGGATGGGCCAAAAAGAAGGTCCTTAGCTCTCCTTGTCACCAGCTGCAGCTCAGATCCAGCTCAGCATGGGAAGTCAGGCAACACCAGCTCTTGCTCGGGGTGCTTGGAGCAGAAGGGTCTGAAGGCACCACTCACCACATCCTGCTGGGCCAGGGCTGTGCTGCCAGGTGCTAAACCAATAAACTGCACCCCAGTTTGGCAGAGATGCAGGGAGGGAGATGCCTGGGCAGGCAGGCCAGCACCCAAACACACAGAAATCCCTGGGGTGCAGCACTGCCACCAGAAACCCTGGCAGCACCAACCCCTCTGCATTTCCATCCATATCCACCTCTCATTGCCAGAGCTCTGCTCCAGCAATGTACTGAAATGTTTTGTGTTTGGAAGTAACAGTTGTTAAATAAAGCAAATATTTATCAAGGAAAACAGAAGGTATCCTGTGCTACTGCTCGGCAGTGCTCCGAGCACAGCCATTCAGCCGAAATTTCCAACAGAGACTCGAGACATTTCCCTCAGCTTGTGTCAGCCCAAGCTGGGATGTCTCAAGCAAGCCTGATTTCAGGAAACTATCTGGAAAATCACTGCCCTTTGAAAGCATCTCTGAGCACTTAAAGTCACTGTTCATCCTGGGAAAACTTAGCCTGCAAAGATGATTATTCTCCCCGGCTTTAATTCAGATGCGTCAGTGCCTCTCCGCAAAGCTATTAATAGGTTTTGTTACAGCAACACCATTTTTGTGTCATTCTGTTTAGCATTCATGTAAATTGGAGACTGCATGGCAACTGCTCCACTGAGGGGGAAAAAGCTACTGCATATAAAAAATCAGAATCTCCACAATTCCTAGGCAATAAGGCCGCAGGTTTAGTGGACACACTCTCAAGTCTAAAGGAGAAGACACCACACTTAGCCTATTGTGCACCCACTCCTTCCCCAATGGAGATCCCACCAAACCAGCTGCAAACATTTCTGCTTCTCCTATGTCCCCTTCTCTCCCTTCCCCCAGGCTCTGGGTGCTATTTCTTATGACAAAGGGGAAAGCACCCGGAGGCACAGAACGTACAGGACATTTTGGGAGTCAGCACTAACAGGGAACATAGAGAATCCCAGCATCAGACTTGGAATTGTTTGACACAGCTACAGATTTAAGACAGGTGAGTATAACCTGCATGCATAGTCCTCACCCTCCTCCTCCCCTGCTGCCAGAGCCCCTGTGCCACCACACCGCCTCTGCTCATCTCCCAGGATCCTCTCATCTGAAGAACAGATCTGTCCTTAGTCTTTTCAACTGAGTTCTCACAAAAATGCACTTCTTTGGACCATAATTAAAGATCTCCTCTTCTGCAAACACCCAAGGCATTCCTGCAAGGTCCTGACTGCCAGGCTTGAAAACCCAGAGCAACAGTCCTGGCCACCACCTGGGAGGGGGGGATGACATTTCCCCTCTTCTGCTTCCCAGAAGGAAGATCTGTGAAATATTGTAACAGATTCGAACTTAAACACAAGTTCAATTATTTCTCTAAGCAAGTTCTGTTGTGGATACTGCAAGCAGCATGACCTCCCCTACAAATAAATTTATATTTACAGAGCTGTAAAGCAGGGACTTAAGCTGGAGAATATTTTCATCTTGCCCTAACTCGTTTAACAGCACAAGTCAAGAGGAGGTTGCTTCCTTCAGCCAGGCTGTGTAACAAAGACCCAAGTGGGTCAGTCTGCTTTGTAAATTTTTAATCATCATCATCATCTTTTTGCTACAGTTTATGCCACAGTCTCTTTTGCACAGGTACATTGAACCAGGTACCTATGGGCACATTTGAGTTATCAAAAATGAAGAGCATCTTGCTGTGCAGTGCTGCACTAGTTCACACCAGCACAGCTCATATCTATCAACACACAGGTTTTCAGACACAGCAAGACTGGTCAAGTGAAACCCAAAACATACAGGTCTTCCTAGGAGAAGAGTTGATTTAACGACAATTTTTATCAAATTAGTCATGCTGGTCAATTTGTGAGGTTTTTTTTTAAGTAAAGGTTTCAGGAGCAGCTTATCCAAACCACAATCATTTTCAGTAAGTCTGTGAATCAGAACCAGCTAAAAACTTAGCAACACAGGTGAACAGGCTCCCCTGATCTTTTTTGTTTTCTCCTAAAACTTCCTGGCACATTACAGGCCATCAGGCTCTACAGGCAAGGATTTCTAGGCTGATTCATTGATAGAAATTTAATTTCACGTACTTGTTTTCGAAAGCCCACAGAATGTCTCATTTTATTAACTCCAGTATAATGGCACTGTACCCATTTATTGATCTTACACTTGCCAAAACATTGTTCCACCTCCTGGCTCAGGCAAATACTGTGGCTGGCATCTGAAGGAACAGCTTGCCACAAACAAAACAAAAATGCCCTGTGAAAAGTGGCACTAAAAAGTGGGTTTTTTTCCTTAAGTATAGGATGAATAATAAAGGCTAGAACAAAACCCTCTAAAACCAACACTTCAACATACAAGGAAAGTCTTTGAGAGTAAAAGCTAAATCAAAGTGGAGTAAATCCTCAAACTTTATTTTTCAGTGAAACTCTTCTCCTTGTGAGAGCATAATAAGTGATTGGCATAAATTCACACAATTTCTAGCAAGGTCAGTGGATTTATTTCAAATACCCCACTCACTACTCATCAGATAGGCACATTTGTTCACAGGGGTGATTAAAAATAAACAAAACAACCCAAATTTTAAGATCACAGAAAAGTTCCTCTGCTTCCCTCATCTTTTTTTCTTCCCCTACTCTTACTCAAGTAAATTTGGATTCTGATCAGAAATTGTACTGACAGTGAAAGGGTTGGCTCCTGAGCTCTGTCTCTATGTGACTCTATTGGCACACACAGGGGATTCTACTGGCACTCAGGGGACAATGTGGGCACAGCCAGGGGACACTGTAGGCACAGCCGGGGCACCCTGCGGGCACGGCCACAGCC
>VZUA01035288.1:0-10611 GCA_013401035.1 Horornis vulcanius | reverse complement strand
GGGCACGGCCCGGGGACACTGAGGGCACAGCCAGGGGACACTGAGGGCACAGCCAGGGGACACTGAGGGCACAGCCGGGCACCCTTCAGGCACAGCCAGGCTGTGTCAGCCACAGCACACACAGACAAGGAGCTCTCCTGGCTAAGGGCACCTGAACAGCACAGACACAAACTCTCTTACTGCCACACGGCCCAAGACTTTTGCAGCCCAGTGCTCCCTTGGTGCTCAGGGACCTGTGCAAAGCCTTGTGGTGACAAAGGCAAAGAAGCCCAGCAGTTTGGGGTAGCTGAGAACTCCAGCTCAGCTGCAGGCAGCAGTTTTCTGAGCACAGGTATGGCCCCAGCACCTCTCCCCTTCACACAGCCCATTCCCCCAGCCTCACCAGTGCCCTTGCCCTGCAGGCCAAACAGAGCCCAGGCCACTCTCCAAGGCACAGAGGATGTCAGAGCCTTGCCAAAGGCAGCCTGGGCACCCCTGCCTGGGCACTCCTGGCACCCCTTTCTCCACACCCCCTGCAATGCTTTGTTCTCCAGGCCCCAAGGAACAGCAGGACACGGGTGCTGCCTCCTGCTCACAGCGCAGCTCCAGGACGTGGCTGCTCTCCTGCAAAGGCTTTTCCAGGCACTTGGACACGGTGATGGATGGCTGCATCAATACCTGCTTTGTTTAGCCTGGAGGAGGATTTCAGGCCATGCTCTGTCTCCCTTGCTTCCCCCCAGCATCAGTACCACAGTCTCCTAATGGTGCAAGAAAATGCAAATAAATCAGGTCACTCACTGTAGTGCTTCATCCCCTGGGAAACTGCAGCAGGGTTTGCTCAGCTGGCATTTCTGTCTTGAAGGTACTCAATCAATGGGCTTTGCAACTCAGCCCAAATTTTTCCTGTTTGACTTTTTAATATCAACTTACTCTGCAAAAGAAACCCTGAAGATACAAAATACAATGTAATTCAGGCTACTCCAACTTGATATTTAGGAGTTTTAAACTTTTGCAGGCCAGGTCTGGGTTTTTGCCTCCCAAAAAGACAGCAGAGATGGGACAGGTAAAAACTGAGATTCTCACTATGACCAAGCAAGGCATTTTCAAGAATTGAGAATCCCTGGTGGCTGGTGCTTCACTGAACTAACAGCATTAACTTTGTAATAAAGCGTAATCCTTTGATTTTCTGTTGACATCCAAACAAACTGCCTTAGAAAAGGGGATTTTTTTGTTATATTATCTTAAGAACACGGGCAAATGACATAACCTCAGCTTTCATCTTAAAAGTGTTTAGAGCTAATGGGTTCTGATCAAGTGTCCCTCTCTAAAAAAGCATTACCAAAGCTCTTAAATTACATTTAGCTAACATGACCAAGAACAGCACCCTTTTTTCCCTGGTAAACAAAGCTGCTTCTTTTTATCATGGCAAAAGCCAAAACACAAGCATAGGTACTGTTAATGAACATCATTTCAGAGAGCACACAGGCTGAACAATTCACACAATTTTCTACCCATCCCATTTAAAGAAGGTGGGCATAATAAGTTAAATTGTTAAATTCTACTTTTCTTACAGACTTCTCAAAGCTCTCATCACACATCATCTTTCTGAACACTTGAATAACATCAGAAAATTATCACATCCTTCCTTTTCATCCAACAGGATGTCATCACTTGCTAGCAGGCAGAAAAGCTCATTTCCAACTTTGCTTCCCTGCACTGCCCCCACTGCTCACCAGGAGTCCCAGTCAGCAATTTTAACAAAGTACCACATTGCTATAGCAACATAATTAATATAAGTGCACCCTGCTAATTTGGTGATGCTGGTAATCACAAAGAGCTCCACTGTTGGCAGGTCTGTGCTGAGTGCTGATCTCTGATAACAGAGCTACAATCAAGGCAGGGCTAGAAAGAGCTTGAACCTCTCATGTGTTTGGCCAAAAATAACACTCACGTTAGCACAGCTCCTGAGTGTACAGCTGGATTTTACCTGGGAGAAACTCTAGCAGAGGCACTGAAAGGACATCAGTGTAATGAACAGGAGGAACAATTCCAAGGAAAAGGAAGAGGAATGCAAGTCCGTGCTGGCACAACCAGAGCTCTCAACACAAGTGTCTTGCTGTGAAGGGGTGCAGAGGGAAGGCTCTGCAGTCCCCAGGGAGGCACATGCCTTGTGCCACAGCCCTGCTGCCCTTTGCAGGTGCAGACAGGCAAACTCCCTGGCTTGCCTTTAACTTCCCTTCCACAGTGTCGATCAAACCACCTTCCAGACAGAATTTTTAGAGCATGGGGGCCCTGACAGCCAAAAGTAGGAGGACTGTGATTTCCTCCGAGTCCTCTTTTATGTGTTACAAGTAGAATCTGTTACTAACAGATCTTGAAAGGGAATGGCAAAAGGCCAGGCTAGCTAGAGATGTTTGGGAAATGAACATCACTATTGCATAACATTGTGAAAACTGAGATTGCTATTTACAGAGTGCTTATGCTGCAAGATCAGTAGCTCTTCCACATGAGATTGTCTGTGTTTCAGCACTCCCACATACACACTTTGGATTCTCCAAAGATGAAGAAAAAAATCTAATACCACATAGGCCATAAAGAAGTGGAAACTCCTGTAAGAAAGAACAAGAGAAGTTCTCCTTCACCATCCCAGTACAATCCCAAATCATCTCCTCAGGAGAGTTACAGGAACATCCAATCATTGGTCTTGTAGTTCTTGTGATCTGAACCAGCTGTAACATCCTCCCTCTTTCAACAGTTCAACAGCTACAGAGCTCATCAGGACACCTCTGGAGGTGACCAACCAACCACAAAGAACATCCAGGTGGGAAAACAGCCAGCATTGCTACAGCCACCCTCTGTGGCACAGAAGGAACAAGAAAACTGGACAGGAACATCACATTCACTCAAGGAACTGAGAACAGCAGTCCCAGCTTGGACTCAGCCTTGTACCAGAGCCTGTTTACAACAGGAGGTTTTATATGGCTGTTTTTATATAGCTCAGCTTTTTGTGAAAGTGTTTGAGCAGACAGAAAAGTAAAGGTTCCTCAGTCCAGCAGGAGAGGTTGCACTCCAGCCTCCAGGGCTTCAGTTGAAGCTGACCTCAAGCTGACCTCTACAATCCCAAGAAAGTGACTGTTCTCTGCTTCTGCCACACATGCCTCACACAAATCCAGGCTGCTCTCTCTGATTTCCTTAGGGAGGCTCTTAATGTACAAACCAAATAAAAAAAAGTAAAAAGTCTTAGCAAGGATCAATACTGGAGACAAAAGTGTGACTGAGAATAAATCATTCTCATGGCTTTCCAGCCTCTTTGTGGTAACTGTGATGAGGACAAGTCAATAACTAGTATGAACATCTCTCAGACTTTACTGCAGCACACCCAGTGCTAAACATTATTATCCTCTCCAGAGAGACAGCAAACAGGCTGGGTTAGGTGAGGTACAGCCTCAACAAGTGCTAGTCTACTTAGTGCACTGCCATGGAAGGGCAGAGACTCTGGAGGAGAAAAATTGGACCTACAAGGAGAGAAGAGACTCAAACAGTATTTAGCAGGGAGAAAAGTATGAGGTCTTGGGGGAGAAATTAGTTATCAAACATGTAAAAGGCTGCTGCAAAGAAAAAATACATCCCAGCCTCCAGGTCCTTTGAGGGCAGACAAATAGTAAGGACTTGTTTTTTCCTGTTTTGAAACTTAGGCTAAATATTAGAAAAAAGTTTTAAAGGTAAGGGCAGCTCAGCAATAAGCAAATTGCCTGGGGAGGCTGCAGAAGCTGCAGAACAGATCAGCATCCTAGAAGGGCATGGGCGTGCACTAATGCAAACTGATGCTACCTTCAGGCAGCAGCCTGACCTTCTGCCATGCTTTCAGTGCACGATTCAAAGGCAAATTCAACCCCTTTGGGTTATCAGCAGGAAACTGAGCTCCATCTCTGGAGTGCCAGCCTGTCCTCATAGCTTTGGTACTGCCCTACAAGCCAACAACCAACTGCCTCCAAAGCATGCAGCCAGAACAGCCTTCCTGCTGCAGTGCCCAGCTGACAAAACCAGAGCTGGCACAAAGGCAATAAACATTTACACGCACACTACCAGCTGTGATCAACTTGCAGCACACCAGGCTGACAGGAGCAACAGAACTCAGTTCAGGTGAGATGTAACTCCAAGATACACCCTCATTTCTCCACCATCAGCTGCCTCTCCCGGCCCTGCCTAGCTGACACCCAGAGACAGCTTCCTTTGTAAAAGGAAGATTAGGTTAGTTACTCACTCTGATGTCATTCTGCCACCCTTCAAATTCTAGTGAACTTTATTTTTGAGGGCAAACTATCAAGCAGATCAAACAGAGAAGGAAACAAAAGCATACCTCATTAAGAGCTTATTTTCAAGAAGGGCATACTTACAGACTTCACATTTTTGGGTAAGATTTAAGTAGCATATTACTTTCATGTGTTTTGCTTAGCTTTTGCATTTTGATCAACTTAAATGATTTCCATTTCCTGTTTCTAGTTTGCTTGCCAGGGTTTAGCATTGTGTGAGTAAGGAGAACAGTATGCAATGGTTAAGTAATAAAGATTTTTCAGCTAGAGAAATAGTCAAGGATGAAAAAAATCTCTTTGTGCAAATAAATTTCTCATAGATTCAAGATGAACAGGATGATTTGCTTAATGCACACATACAACTGGAACATGAGAGCCTGCAGACACAAAGACCTACCAAGAGGCAATCTAATCCCTGCTCTCCACCTCCATCCCCCCTTGGCAACCCTGTCATTTCATTATTCACAAAAAAATAAAAAGCATCAGCTCAAATGGCACCGCAGGATTTCTGTGGGAGTAATGTACAAGTCTCTTTTTTAGCCTGTAAAGCTCTGAACTTGAGTGCTCAAAACTACCTCGGAGGCGAGTGCTCTGGAGCAGGGAGCTCCTGGATGCCACCCTCAGCACTCCCCTAAAAGCCACAGAGCTCAGCAGCACTGCAACCCGAGCTGGGGCTCAGGAAAAAGGCCTGGAGCTCCAGCTTTGGCTCCAGCCATCAGAGCCTCCTGCCTGCTCTGTGAGGCAGCAGTGTCACAGGACACAGTTCCTCCTGCTGAGGGGCTCTCCTCTTGTTCCATCTTTCCTGATCTCTTCTCACCCACACCAAGCATTCAGACCCAAAGGCCACAGTCTCTTATACAACCTGCAGCCAAGGCCCTCTATTATTTGCTTCAGTATTTTAGCAGGCTTGGAAGTTTCCTGGAAGCAAGGATGGACTAATGGAGTCCAGCGCTGCTTTCCATCCTTATGAGGATCTACACTCTCTCAGTGACAGTGAGAAAGCAAGGGGAGTTTGTGCAGCTGCCCTCCACTGCCCCCCTGCAGCGCTTGGGAAGCAGCACGGAATTGTGCAAGACCCTGAGAGGGACAGGGAGCAATAAGGGGTGCTGAGGTGACAGATTAGCTCAAAGGACTGACAGCTAACGAGGCCTGCTTGCTGCAAGCACTTTCCATTGCCCACGATCGAGCGAACGATCCCGCTCCTGCCCAGGGAGGATAATCAGTGCGTCACTCCCATAAATAGAAGCGCACCCTGCACTGAAACACTGACCTAATATTTTCTAATAGTTATAAGACCAGACTTGGTGCTCTTTAGTCAAAGGTCAGTTGCTTCCTGAAGTGTATTACTTAAAAGGAAGTCAATGATGTTCAAGTTTCTGAGCAAATGGAAGGGTGTGCTTGGTTTATCCTGGAAGTGGCAGAAGGAGCACAGTGGCATTGCAGGAGGAGGGTGGAAGGACAGGAGAAACACTAGGAATTACTCAATCACAAAAAAAAGCCACTCAGCAATACTGTACTCAGTGTAACAGTACATGGAATGGATGATCTTAAGACTCCACACCACTTTGTCCACCACAGCCAACAGGAATTTAGTTTTCATATCTATTTCAGAGACTGCAGGTTTAATATACACATACACATGCTAAACTTCAAGCCAGGGCCAAGCCAAAACTTGCCATTCACTAAGGAGAAAGCAGTTTGATGCCATGTGGCAGGTTTTGCTTCACATTAGAGCTCACTCGAGGCAGAAACACACAGCCCTGGTGAGGGTCACATCTTCATGCCAGTCACACAAAACCTCTCCACAAGGGAAGACAGGTAAGGTTGTGCTATACAGCACCAAGAGAAAACCCAGCTCATTTTGATGGATGATTGTCTCATCTCTGCACCATGTGGTGCCAGAGAGTAAAAGCAGAGTTCCAAGGGCTGAAGAGCTTTATTTCAGTTAGCATGTTTACAGGGCAAATTATTAACTCGATACATTCTTGTTTGAAGAATGAAAAAAAAGTCAGATACACTTTGGACTACAATTGTTGTCCACTTCGGACTACAGCTGGATCATTATCTAAGATGCAGAACATCGTATTCCTCAGGTTTTGAAAGACTTAACACCACAGGACAAACCCCAGCGATGTTCAAATTGGAATTCTGTCCACCAGTATAAAGTTAACACTCACCAAATACAAAGCAGAAAAATGCAAGGAAACACTCACCAAATACCAGCAGTCTAGAGTTCTGCTGCAGGCAACAGGTCAGCTGTCGACTAAGCAACATTGACGCCATTTTATCTTGTCTTTACTGAAAAAGACTCAATCTTGAGAGATTTCTTTCTGGTTGATATTCTGGGGAAAAAAAAGCAAAAGAAAAGCAAACACTTATTTATGGCTCTATAGATGCAGCCACTATTACTGTGCTATTCATTTCAACTCTCCCTTTGGTTATTTTCCATCCAAAGACACCGAGAGCATGGTTTGACAGATTAATGCTGATGTTCAGAGCAGGACTGAGCCCCACATCTGATTCTTGGCTCGGTCCTGCTAAGGCAAATGGCTTCCAGGCTAAAGCTGTATGCCCCAGCTTCAGCAGGACCAGGGGTAAAGGCCAGTACCTATTTTCCCTTGCTCTTCCTCTCTACTTTCTTTGTAGACTATATTGAACTTTAAAAAAATTGTTTCCAAGCAGTTGCTCAAGCAAAAGCTGTTGTTTTTGATTTGACCTAAGTTTAGGAGAAAAATCTAATCTAATACAAAAGGCAGCAGGACAAGCATTAGGAAATAAAAGAAAATCAATCCCTTGAAAAACCAGTTTTTACCCATTAATCACAACTCTGTGAAGAGAGAATGTGAGAGCTGAGATTGTCCAGCCTGAAGAGGGCTCAGGTTGCATCCCATCGATGTGTAATAAATACTTGATGGGACAGAGTAAAGGAGGCAGGGGCTTCTCAGAAGCGTCCAGTGAAGGGGTAAGAGGCAACGGGCACACCCTAAAATACTCTGAGCTCCACCTAAACACAGGAAAACCCCAGGTAGGTTACCAGAGAGGGCATGGAATCACCATGCCTGGAGATATGCACAACCCAAATGGTGCAGAGCAGACTGCTTTAGGTGCCACTGCTCGAGCAGAGGGCTGGACGAGACACCCTCAGCTCCCTCCCAGCCTCAGCCATCCCGTGCTTCTACCTCAGCTGGTCACATATAAATGACCTTGGAAAGTCAAGTAGCATGAAAGATAACATGACTCCCTTTTCACTCTGGATCACTTGTGCAGTAAGCCTGGCTGGAAGTCAGGAACAGATAAAACAGGCCATTGAATTATTATCCAGGACACAGGTTAAATTCAAACTTCACACTTATCAGCACGGCCCCTGTGTTCTGTGGAGGACACTGGAGCCCTTTGCCTGGCATTTGCACCTTGCTGGATGCAGACCATAGAGCAGCAGTGGACTGAGGCTTGCAGTCCAAGTGACAAAATGTCACTATTATCCATAAACCTGGAAAAAATTTTATTTAACAAAGACACTCAGAGTAGAGCTGATCTTCCAGCAGAAAGAGATCACACTCTACAGCTTCCATCAGTCCTATGCCATCAATAAAACATGCCAGCAGATGTTCATTACCAGATGCAGGGAAGTACCTGAACTATTGCTACCATGACAGCAAGTATCTCTTACCCAGAATGAAAACATCAGAAATCTAGTTTCTGTATTGTCTTTATGCAAAATACTACCTGTTCTCCTTCATACTTGAGCTTAGAAAACGAAAAACTTCTTGCCTACAGAGATTTATGAATTCATAGACCTATTAAGACTCAGGAACAAGACCCGATCCCTGTGCCTCCCCAGACAGCTGACATAGCACTTGGTTTCACTTAGTTCAAGTTAAAATTCAAGGTAATTTGCAATGTGCCAAGATAAGCAAACACTTGCACAACACTTGTGCACACTCTGTAAAAGCAAGACTAGCTTCCTAAGGCTTTGGGTCACAAGTGCAGAGGGAACTAGTTAATTTTGTTTTCAGAAATGAGTAACTTCACTTATAAGACAAGGTAGCTTAATTAATTCATTATGTTTTCTCTCTCAGCTTCTTTTTTTACTTGTGTTAACTTTTGCATAATCAATGTGTGAAGAAATCCCAACACCATGGATTTCTTATCTTGTGACCCTCTAACAAAAACCAAATGCCAGTCTAAGTCAGTAGGAAAATGCCCAGCACCTCGACTGATGTCCTCTGCTCAGAGCTGTCCATACCTCTCCAATCTCCAATTCCCTCCATAAGTTTGCTCTGCAAAATATTACTTTTTCAGAGTCTTTAAGAAGCTTTTAAAAGGTGATCACAGCATTGCAGGAACTCACAACAGCAGCAGTACAAACACACTTAACAACCCACCGAGGTTCACTCCTTTTTCTCATGCCCTTCAATCATCCCTCATGGGGGTTTTGCTGCCAGCTGCCCAACTTTCCTTCTCCACAAGGATGAGATGCCTCTTCACATACAAATCAAACAGACCTTCCAGTCACACTCCATGGCTGTAGCCACCAGTGTCCAGGTTTCTCTTCTTCTTCATTTCCTAGGTGAACCATACCTATGCCTGCTTCCAGAATTTTCTTTATTTCTAATTATATTTACTGTTTATCTCAAGTCCTTTAATAGCTAAACTACAGTATTCATTAGAGGTTGAAAAATATAATTGGAAATGATATTGGCTTTCTGAACTACTTGTAGAAAAAAAATTACTGCATGAGGCTTAAATATAAAGTAGCTTAGCCCTAATTTTCCTTGACAGTTCTTGTATAAAAAGTTTTACCATTTTCTAGTCCAGAGTCAGAATAAATCATGTAATATCACATGTGAGTATAACTAAACCCAGCGTCTTTCCATCTCCATTAAGCACACAGGCTCTCACAGGAGATCAGCTGATGTGATTGGTATCTCCGTCTAAGCACGCATTATTTGGTTATCACAATAACCAATTGAATTTTGCCTCCATAACCCATCTCCTGATCGATTCCCACGGGCCCAGCCTGCTCCAGCACTGCAAGCAGCAGCAGCAGAGTTTGCAATCCAGCAGAAATCAGCTCTCCTGCACATGTCAGAACCGCAGCGATGCCACGCTCCATCACCGCTGCTGCTCCGGAGACACTGCGGACACACAGATTCCCCAAATCCAGGCAAAATACAGCCACCAATTTCTGATATCTGACAGGAAAGGGGATGGGAAGGACCCTCAGACCACGAAGATGTAGCACCCTTCCAGAAAAAGTCATAAATCTTCCCCAAACATTTTTCCTTTATGGGCAACTGTCTGAGCTGGAGCAGGCCATCGGTGCAGATGACTCCACAGAACTGCTATTCTCAAGTGAATCTCAGTACCTTAATTTTCCAAATGCATTTGCATAATTTTTGCTGTAATTTTGCATTACATAAACTCTGTTTGCCACTGCATGTGTTTAAGTCATAGCCACATTATTCTAGTAAAAAAAATTATTTTCATTTTCAAAGAGAAAGCTCAGTCCAGTTTATCACACATGAAACATAAGGATATGTGGATTTTTTAAATGAATGCTGTGAAACTGGATGTACTTTTTTTAAACAGCAGCTGCTAAATTTCTGTACCAAGAGATTATTTTTGACAGATAATACTAGTTACTAGGGACAACAAAGCCATTCAGCAGCAGCCTACTGGGAACGCAGAAAGAAGTACTGCTTCTAGGAGAGAACAAAATTGTGTTTCTTGGGGGTGAAACACTGGAAAAAGTTTTAGAAAAGGGGGGCTTGATCTAGATACAAGAGTGAAAATAGACAAACTAAGAGTTTGTGCAGCAATCTCACTCCATAGCAGAGAAGCTAATGCAGCATGACATCGTGTGCCAGGCTGCAGCTCACAGAACCTGCCCTGGAAAACATCCTCTGGGGAGCTGCAAAGGTAAAGGCAAAACTGAGACCCAGCAGGATGGGAGGAGAAGTCAGCTCTGCAAATGTGGGGGAAGTCAGCACTGCAAATATGCATCTCTTTCTTGCAACTCTGCCAAAGACACAGAAACCTGTTTGAAATTCATGGGGGCACATTCATCTGTCCCTCAGCTGCTCCAAACCCATTTAACCAGGAACAATAAGGCAGTTTAGAAACAGCAGCACAAGCTGCATTGGGCAATTACTTCACAAGGCTTCCAAAAAGGGGATTTGGGGAGATGGGGAGCAGGGAGGGACCTAAAGGTAAATTAATTCCTTTTTTTACTGTTTTCCTTTGCTTGACTTTTCTAGGCTGCACAGCAAGGGTATAGTCATGCTAAGTGCTAAATGTGAAATTTCAAGCATCTCTA
>VZUA01035274.1:0-12466 GCA_013401035.1 Horornis vulcanius | reverse complement strand
GAAAGAAGTTTCTACAAATAATCTTGTTCTGGAATCAAACACCTATGCATGAAGTGACAAGCTTCCTGAAAGTGGTCATAACCCTTTCTTTAACAACCTGGGTATCTCTTTCTCCCTGGGAATTAAGCATGATGCTGACAAGACAGATAAATCTACTGTTTTGAGCTTCAGCACTTATGTGATAGCTGCTGTGGGAGGTTCTCAGATTAAAAAAAATAGGTACCTGTACCTATGCGAAGCAGGCTGTAATCCATAATTAGTGTTAGGCCTCACCCAAACATTTTTCTGCTTTCTTTCCTAAACCATTCTGAAATGAGATGACTCACGCTGGGTTTTCAGAACACTTCTTTTGACAACACTGAGCTGCTGAAAAGTCTGCCTTGTTCATTGTGGCATATACTGAAGGATTAGGATAGTCTGCATGATGAAGCAAGCCTGAGTCGCACTTTCAGATCCTGCTAGGTTTTAGCTGGACACAATTGTCTTGTATTCAGTCTCATGTGGTCTCTGCAGTCTGCTCAGATGTTGTCATATATAAGGTGGGTGACTTTTTTAATGTTAAGGCTGTAATTACTTGAGCAGTTCCCTTGCAGGCTCTAAGGTAGATTTAAACTTCTTTATGGTGGTTCATTGTTCTTCAATTTGGCATGAGCTTGCTGCTCTTCTTGAAGGAAGAATGGCTGTTGAACTAATTTCAGTTCTTTGAGTTGTGTGATTCTGTGCATGTTTTCAGTTTCTTCCTCCTTTTCACTAATCAGTCTCATGCTTATCCTACTGAATGGATAGACGCACTCTGCCACAAATAATGAGAGGGCTTTTGAGGCTGAGGTGTGTTCATTCTATTTCAGAAAAGTCTTCTGCTCATAGGGTAGACTTCTACTAGGAGTGACATCTACTTACAAAATGCAAGTTGTATAACCACCATCATAAGGGAAATACTGATATGTCTTTCTGCATGTTAAATGCCAGCTGACCTGGAGCTGATTTTTTTTTTATGTGCATATGCACATTAAAGTGGCTGAACTGATGTTATGGGAATGCCAGATGTTCTGAATGTGCAGCTCAGTTTGAGCAACAAAAATTAGTGGGTTAATTATAAGTCGTTAAAGACTTTAGAAGACTTCATTATGTTTTCAAGAATGTTTTAAAGCTTCTTTTTTACAGAGTACTTAGGTGTTGTAGGATTTGCCATGAAAGAGTAATTCTGCTTTCTGTTCCCTAAGAAATAAATTATCGGCCACTGACTGAAGAAAAAATTTAGAATTTCCTCTTCAGTCGTTATGGACAACCTTTATGAGGAATTATATAAGTTTTATGGAAATATATTTAATCTTTTAATCAAGTTGTCATGCACAAGCACAGACTATTAAGGTCACTATAAAAAATGCTTGTCTAGTTTAGCTCATGCTGCTTCACTGTTCCACCACTTTTCTGAAGTGTCTGTTGCATTGCATTGTTAAACACTTCCGAAGATTCAGGGAGGATCAGAAAGAAAATTTCTTTGTGAATGGAGACAATTGTTTGAGTGCCACCTAATGAGCCTGTTCCTTGATTTGCTGTATTTAATAATGGTCACGGTCCAAGACATCTGGGGTGCTCTGTGCCAGCAGTTGGTTCTCGAACCATGGATTTGCAGGCAGAAAAGCTTCCATTACTGCACTAGATAGGTTTGTACTGAGGAGAATTGAGAACTACTTTGCTGTAGAAACCCATTACCTAAGGGCTGCAATATGAAGAATGTAGTGCAGGCCAGATAAGCAAGGAAAAAAACTTCAGTTTGTCTATAGGGAAATTGTCAAAAGAATTTGGTGTTGGTGTCCGTTGTTAGCTAGTAGTTTCACAGGACAGGTCATGGAGTTGAGCATGAGCTGCAAGAGCCAGGAAAAAACTGTTACTGCTTGCTAGTGTTTCTACTTAAAAGTCTAAGTAGCTACTTACTTGTAGATGAGTGCGTATAAAAGCAAAATGGCAGATTTTGAGTTTGTCATTAGTTACTTTAAAATGAAAGGAAATTCCTATTTACTGCTTTAAAGTTGGTGGTTTAGTGTTACATACACCCAGATGATAAAATTGGCTCCAGTTAAATTGTTTGAATTGAGAGAAATCAATTGTTTTTCCAGTGTATTCTCACAAATTAACATTTAACTGGAATATACTGTAAGCCTTTCATACTGCTTGGGAGGTAATGTCCAAAACTTTGATTCTGCTACATGTCTATAAGAAAATACAAGTTTCTTCTATAAGGAAATACAGTTTTTTTTACAATTAAATCTATGTAACTATTTCATTCTAATATATTTCCTCAGCCCAGTGTGTAGCATATCTTAAGTTGCTTGGTCATGGTAATTTCACCTTGAACTACTCTCTAAGGTTTTGGGTATTGTAAACTGATAGCTGTCATGCTTAGACTCAGGATCTGTTGTATTCTTACTACTTTGGCATGATTTTTGAGTACAAAAATCGGATGTGATGCCAAACCCAAAAATGTTTCTTCCCTATTTCCTAGGCAGGTGGGTTTTAGTTTTCTTCTTCTTTCTTGATAACCAAGTTGTGGGCAGCATTCTGATGCTGACCTCTGTCCTTGTGCCCCACCCCTTACCATGACCCACTGCATCAAATGGGCCATACCCCCATGACAAATCTGACCCCTGCAGCTGCTCACCTGCACCTCCCTTGGAGCATTTGACTCTTTCATCTCTGCCCTGTCACTCAGATTTCCTCCCTGCTGCACCCCAGTAAATCCTCCTCACATTTTGGAGTTGGCAAGTAAGAATATTTGTGTTTAACAGAGGAGGTTGAAATGTAGACAAGCTCTTAGAGGAAGGGGACATCTTTTTACTTTTCTTGCACAGAAATGACAAGGTTCACTTGCTGAGCTTAACTTGAAGATTAAGTGAATCCGGCAGTTATTCTGACTTTTTGTGATCTATTTTAAGGCAAATGAATGTGTTTGCAACCTTCTATCATCTGAGCCAGGTTCAGCTTGACATACTTGAAATCCCTGTGTATTTCTTGAACTTGACAAAATGGCTTCAAATATTTTAACTTGTTTTGATGCACCGAAGCCACCTTTCACATAAAGTTGTAGGGAGAGGATCTTTGATTCAAAATGAGCTCTTGGATTTCACTTCTGAAGAAAGTGTCCCATGGATGAAGTGAAGGAAGTTCTCTTGGTTTTTGCCCTGTGCAAGCCACTTTAACTAAAGGAGCAGTTGGGAGGCACTGTAGAGAGCGGACAGAGGATTCAAACAAAATTAATTTTTATTAATTTGTTAATAAATTAAATAGTTGAACCCTGATGTAAAAGATAGAGCAGTTGGAAAGGGAGCTTATTTTTAATTTTGTTCTTCTTTAAGAAGAATTCTGCTTCTGTGGTTTTGGCTGGATTAATTTCCCCCTTAGTCCCTCATTTTTATTATCTTCTTTTGAATTTTCTCAGTGACATTTTGCCTGGATTCATTTAAAGAAAATGAGCAGAATACTTAGAGAGGAACACTTGACAGATGTCCTGCAAGCTACATGATGTAGTCCTAGAACTACTTCACCTCTTAGGAGTTTTGAGGCAGCAGTCTGGTAGGACAAGCCACAGGTAAAATGTTCTGCAGAAGACTAGTGATATTCTTGCAAAAGGAACTTTGTTTCCATATCATCTGTCAGTATATAGAGTAACAGGCCACGTGTCACAGGTGGTTTAAGGATGAAAACCAGAAAGTTTATTGGTCACTGTTATGGGTTCCACAAAGCAGTAGGTGAGCTGGCAAGCTCTAGGAGATGGTTTTCACACCTGGCAGGACTGAGTGAGCCTCTTCCAGAAAGAAGGTGCTTGCAGTGAACCTCACTGCCAGGGTGTTTCTATGCAGTATTTATTAATAGTTTGTAAAACCAGAAAGTCCAGGGGAAAGAAACATGAAGGTTATTTAAATTGGGTTTAAATTTAAATCCAATTTAAATTTGGGGTTCCTTGTCTGAATGTAAGCACAGCTGAAGTAGCCTCTTCTTCTCCTCACATAATCTGTATATTGTGCCTGTAGGATCAGGACTAACTCTGGAACCTAATGGTTTCTTGAGTCTTACAGTTTTGTTAGGTGATTGGATCAATGGGCAGGTGACTTCCTTGGTACTTTTGAAACCCAGACTTGAACGACCAGGAATTGTCTTCCCTTCAAACATTCTGCTGCCTCTGCCTGGCAGAGTTGTGTGGGGGCTACACTGCATTTTCTATAATACTCAGAAACTCAATGCCTATCTCTGCTAACAACCTGTTTGTAATGTACGCCTTTGGGGATGCCAGAACAAGAGCCCTTGTGCCAGTTCCTGGGCCATTAAACACCTTTTGTTAGCATGTAAGCTTATCAGTTCTGTGTAAAATAAGCTGAATATCGCATGAAAAGATAAGTGTTGGATTGTTTTCACATTGGACTGGGTGAAAGTCTGATTTGCAAATCTGGTTTAAGCCAATTGGTGGAAGCTCTATATTCAAGAGGCTCAGAGCTAGGCCTTTTAAGTGTCTCTTCAGGGAATAGTCTCTCTAGCACAAGAAAGGACAGCGTGGTACAAACAGTGCTGTCTTCCTTCTGCAACTTCCTTTTATGAATGTATATTTTTGTCCTATGTCACTTTTTTAGCAGGTTAAGTTCCATTACATCAAGTCCTTTTTATCTGTCAAAGCTGTAAAAATTCCTGATAAACTTCTCTGCTGAGGAAATGGTGATAGTCGCTTCTGTGGTTTTTTTTAGGAATAGGTTGTGGTGAGGAAAAAGATGCTAGTTATTAGCTCTTCATAGAGAAAGAAAACTCAGTTGATTTGTTCTGCACAACAAATTCTTAAAAAAAAAATCCTTGAATATGAGAAATAAACAATTTTTGAAATCGCATAGCTACTGGATAAAAGTATGCCTGCTGTAACTGCTTAGGCATGTGCCACACTTCCAGTGCTGAGCTGGGTACTCTATTTTTTTGAGCAGTAGATGTGGACTAATTAACAATGTATTTTCCCTTACAAGTAATACATTGGAGACCCCCGAAAACTTGTCCTTTTAAGTGCTTGACTTTGGGATACAGCAGACATTTTACTAGAGATGCTGAATTAGCCTAGAAACTTGTTTGCCTTTTAAAATTTGCTTTAATTCAAGTAGAGTGACTGACTTAAATGTCTTGAAATTGACTTGAGAGTAAGGGCACTTTTTTTTTTTTCTTAATCCACGGTATGACACTTTTCAGGCTCTATAAGTGACCCTAAATTCTTCTTGCAATGCATTTTTTCTGGTCATTCTGAAATTCATTCTGTTGAGCCTAAATTTGAAAAAAGGTGTTAGGGTTTTTTTTAAATAACTACTGTTCAAATAAATATATAGCTGAAGGATTTAGGCTTCATTTTGCAAAAAGTGATGCAAAATTCATGTTTACATGTATACACATATCAGTTGTACACATTGTCACAGACAATAATAATGACCTTAAGGGAAAAGGAAATATTATAGAAAGTATGGGAAATAGTCCATATGCCCTTCCTAAAATGATTAAGTAAATTAAAAATAGCTCACTTCATACTTAGTAAAAACATATACATCAATGACTATAAAAAAAATAAATCTTGTTGGGGGGGTTGAAAATAGAGTTGGGGAAAGAGGAGGAAGGGGAGTTGGAGATGCTGCCTGCTACACAATAGCAACCTTCCCACATTTGAGGTTGTGCTTCCCCCTGAAACAGCTTGGGATTGCGCCCTCACTGCCTCCTTGTGCAGCTTCAGCCAGAGTGGATATTTTGGGGCTGTGGTGAGGAGAGCTATTCTGGGCATCACGACTCCTGATGGCACGAGGGCGGCCGCACGTGCGGAGCCAGGGAGCCTCTCGTGCCTGGCGCACTGGGGCGAGGGGGTGTGCGTGGGGAGCACCGCAGCTCAGCTCAGCTCGCCTGGCTGCCTGCAGTCACGGCGGCATTTGCAAACGCTGCCATCACTTGAGTGTGCGGCCCCCCTGGCTGTCAGCCTCTGCAGCTGTTTGTCACAGGCTGCTTGATTTTGTGTTTTTAGTTAGCTTGGTAATTAGAACAAGCTTGATTTAGAAAAGCTTACAATGCCGAGCATAATATTTGGGTGAATGGCCTTATTGATTGATCCTGTGTTGCTCAGAATGTGTTTCTGACTTGGTTAATGTTTCTTAGAAATAGCAATGTATTTTGATGTAATGGAAGTCAGAGGAGAGCAAATGAAGACAACTATTAATAAAGTATGTTTTCCCTCTGTTTAGTAGTATTGTATATACACATTAAAAAAGTACACACCCCAATGGCTCAATGGTTTTTGGACTCACCAAGCTAGTCTGTGACAGCTGAGAAGTGAGGAACTGAGTTTTATATGTCTGTATATATTAAAACTTAAAGTTAACAGAACATTTAAGTTGAGGTCTGTCATTTTTTACCTGCTCTACAGTTCTGTGTGATTGGATTTTAAAAAACACTCACTCTTTTAAAGGAAGCTGTTTCTATGAGATTACACATGAAACTACTGCAGTACGTAAGGAATTCCCTGAAAGTCCTGCACGTGTTCTTGAATGAAAGGAATTGGAACCTCTTCCACGGTGGCTCACCAAGTCTTCGTATGCACATGCTTTAAAAAATTTCTGGAAACATAGCAAGTACTGTTAAATTGCAGGTAGGCATCTTAAGCTCTGCAGGAACAGCATAGCCTTCCTTTACAACAGGTGCAGCAGAGCTTTCTTTTAGCAGTTTCTTAGGTTATCGGTATTTGGCTTCAGAGTTTCACACCCTTCAAAATGCTCAGAAAAAAATTAGCTCTTGTTTTACCCAGCTGATTTTAATATCCTTCTACATGGTGAATATATCACTGTGTAATAACAGTCTATCACCAGTTTGGAAGTACTTGGTACTTCTGGAAAACAGATTCCATCCATCCATGACACTGTGAGTTACTTCTGTGAACTCTGAAAGTCTAAATTGGATACATTCCCAAAATGAATGGCTCTTCCTTAAAACCAACCAAATACTTTGTAGAGCTCTCAGGAGCCACTCTATAGTCTTAAATTCTTCATCTCTGTCGTGCATAGATAGAGTACTAAAAGGCAGGAGGTTTTAATGTTTTGCTTTCATCTCTCAGCTTCTTAACCTATATTGAAAGGTTACAAACTCTGTTTCTGGAGACTAGGGCTGGATGAGTTTTGCCACTGCAGTGATACTGGAAAGATGGACTCTTTGTTTGTGGATGTAGTTGATTCTCTTAAATTTGTCCTCTCCTGTATGATGAAAAATGGAGAGGTATGTTTCTGTTGCTTAGAATCCCTGACCATCTTGAAGCTAAAGACCAAGTGAGACTTTTTATGTTTCTGCAAGCACTTGCATTATACTGTATCACTGTGAGGGCAATATTTATATGTGGCTTTGAATGTAAAGTGGTGAGATGTTTCAGTTCTAGCAAGAGTTTTTATTTTTGTCCTTTCCCTTATCTTGAAAGAACCATCCCCATTACCTGCTTGCAGTGTGGGCCTTGTATCCCAAACCTCTGTTGCAAAGTTGACTGGATTTGCGTCAATGTTCTTGGTGCAAATTCAAGCTGCTGTAGTGAACTGCTTTGAAACAAGTGGTTCATGACCTAATGTTATTTTATTAGGGATGTAGTTTTCCTGTGTCCCAGCAAGTCTTTGTATGACAGACACCCTGACACTGGTTCTTTCAGGTAAACCGAGCTGCTTCTCCTGACCACCAAACTGGTGTCTGCTGTTGCAGTACACAATCTTGTTCCTCTTAGGGAACCTTCTTTCAAGCCCAGTTTATCTGTACCTGAAAACTTCCTTAGCATTTTCTTAGCCTGTCAACCAAGATTTCAGTTTAGAGGGGCTGCCAATTTTAATTATTTGCAGGCTTAAAAAAATTTAGAAAAAAATTTTAAAACATTTAAAATGCTGTCCTCCTAATCATTAAAATGCTTTCCTCCTAACCATTTTACAGTTCTTTGTTATTATTTAGGGTGTAGCTCACTGTAGTTTCTAGCTTTCTGCTTTATTTTTTTTAAATTACAGTGTGATCCTTTTTTTCCTGGTTTTCTAGGTAATGTGGTGTTATTTTGCAAGTGAATCTTTTTAGTAGACCAAGTGTGTCCTACTTTGCCTGATAGTTAAGATTAGCATTTTCCTTACATAGCAAGGCTGGATCCATTTCTTGTAAGTCAGACATATCTGGCCTTTGGAATTAATTAAGCTTTTGCTTCACCTACTGATGTTGTAACTGATTATCTTAGATGAGAAAGCAAGTATTGTCCTGTTGGCTGTTCCTCAGGATGGTTGGGGTTTTTTATGTTTATTTTGAATAATTAACACCCTTGCCAAGGTTTCAGACACTATTTGGAGTCCTCTTCTGAGGATACTGAAGGTAGTGTGTCCTTCAAGGGCTTATATGTGAAAGTGTTTGTACTTCTGATGGTGTGAAGAATGTAGTTAAATAGTATATTTGTTTCCAGACTGTCTCATCCTGTATTGTGCAGAAATGCACAATGGGAACATGCCTCAGGGAGTCAGTAGTTCTTTTACCAATGCAAACATAGGCACTTCTTTCACTTATCTTATGTTCCCCTTTCATTGTGTATCTTACATACTGCTTTTGTTTGCATGACCATTGTATCAGACTGTGCTGTGCCTCTGCCTCTGGAGTCTGTGTTCTTAGGTTGCTCTGAATCTTGGGAAGAATGCATCCCAGTATCTTCTGCAAAAGTTCACTTCATCTTTTTGTATTGTACAGTGTTTATACCAGCCTGCTCTATCACTATTGGGACTGTTGGCTCATTCAACCTTTCCACAGCTGTGAAAATTTGTTCATGGTCAACAGCTTACTTCTCAAATCATGCTGTGATTGCAGAAGATCATGTCTGCTTTTATTGGTTTACCAGGACACTGTTGAGCACAGTTGGTATCTTGCTACATTATCAGATGTCTTGGCTGAGGTAATGCAGACCCTGTAAATTAACTGGACATATGAATGTTTAGATTAAAACTTATTTGAAGAGTCAATACTGATATCACCTGAGTTTTTTGGTAAAAGAGATGATTGGGACACTTGTGTGCCAGAATTGAGAATTGTGGCAGAGAGCTGCTGAATTCCCTTTCCCATCCTATGGGTAGGTGATGACTGACTGCTGCACAACTATTGATAACATGGTGGTGTAATATTTAGTCTCCTGCTAAGGAGAATTTGAAATACCAGTTCCCAAGATAAAACACCAGATTCACTTTTCAAAATATCATCAGGAATGTTGGACATGCTGGCAGGTAATAGCTCTTTCAGGTCCTCTGGCTGTGACTGCAAAAACCAGCTTATACCCTCCTTTCACTCCCTGTGGCTCTCAAGTACCTCCTGGTCCTCAAGCTGAAAGCTCCATTAAGGAGTTTCAGATTTTCTCTTGGGCAGCAGTAGCCCAGGCACTCCTAGATACCCTGGATAAGGACATAGCCTATTTGCTTCTTTCTCTATTACTCTACATCTCAGTGTCTTTTTTTGCAGATAAAATAGGAATGTGCTCAACTCCCTCTTCTAGCCCATCTGTTTGAGAACATCTTAATCCTTAAGATCAAGGAAATTCCTTTTTCCATTTTTTCAAGCAGAACAGAGCACACCTGCTCTCCTCTGCACCTTGTGCTCTGACTACTAGACCAAGTTTACACGAAGTGAATTAATGCTCTTTGCATTGTCATTTGACATAGAATGTTTTTTTCAGATGTAACTCACAGTCCTTTTTCTGAGGTAAGGAATCATCCCACCTATTGCAGGTTCTGGGACAGAGCACAGGGTATGCAAAAGTTAAGGGATACCTGAAAGCTGTTGTGAAATGTGGAGGGAGGGTTTGGTCAGCTGGTGGTATCTGCTGGGGTAAGACAGCCTTGCATGTCTGTGTGAGCAACTGCACAAAAACCTTGTCCTCTGGCTATACCAGTGGGCAGCCTTCTACTTTTCACATGTTTCTATATGTTGTACTGTGCACCCTCTGCCCACAAAGGGTGCTGCAGCTTTTTGTAGGTGTATTGCTTAACTAGCTTAAGTGTAATGGCTCTTTGATAATTTTCTAAAGGCTCAAAGAAGGGTCTTGTATGAATAGTAGTGTTAACACTTCTTTTGTTTTCTGTTTATAGTACTATGTATAGTAATATGTATATAATTTATAGTATTATTTCTATTTATAGTATTCAGATTTGTTTTTACATTGTCCTCTTAGTATCTCTGTAGTGATTTGAGGAAGCTTTGAAGATGGATTGGTAACAATCCTAATGAAGAGTGTTTAGTATAAAAAGGACAGAACCAATTCAGCAAGATTGTGAGAATGATGTTTGGGTCCTTTAAACAACTTGCATTTCACAAAGCATCTGAGTGGCAGTGAAGACAGTTGCAGATCCCACAAAACAGTTAAAAATGACACGTGTGTGAAGTGTGTGACTTGGGCTTTGCCCGTCCGGTCCATTTGCATGTATGAGATGAGCCTCTAATGTTGCCCTTAATTCTGTGTCCTGTAAAAAATCAAATGTGTGTGCTAAACATTGGAACAGCTGTGTTCAAAAATAGACCATTTCTATGCCCCCCCTCCAGTGTTGAACTTGATTTTCTTCTGACGCGATCACAAGACTGCTGCTGCAGTAGGGGCTTAATGCTATTTACGTCGTCATTTGACATAGCAACATCTCTCAGGGGATTTTTAAACAATGCAGCTGTTCAGGGGAGATGAAGAGGTTGAGGATGGGAAAAGGAGCAGAAATAATTTCATCTGCCATTAGGGATATTGGAGGGGGGAGGGGAGGCAGCCAGCTAACCAGTGAGTTCAGTAGATTCATGATTCTGCATGAATGGATGGCAGGATCATGGGAATCACGGCTTTCCCTTGAATGGGAAGGAGCATCATGGGAATCTGGCTGCTTCTAATCTTTTTTGTGAATGATTCTTTTCCTTTAACATGGCACTGGTTTTTATGAATGGCTCTGGGGGCAAAGTGCTGCAAAAACCTTCTCGAGCTGTATACAGGTCCCTTAAGGAATGCTAGGGTGGGAGTCGGGTGCAGCAGAATAGAGATGCTACAATATTAAGCTGCTATCCTGCTCTTTTGAAGTCTGAGAGGACATTGTACTGCTTTTAATTCAATATAATTTAGCTTGATGAAAGCAGAGTTGCTTTTTATATTAAGTATTTTTACTACTTCTCTTTCAAAATGTAGTTGTCTACCTGTATTTTTCCTGTCCTAGTAAGGCTGGAGATGACAGCACATCAGAAGGGCTTTGGAATCATCAAATTTCAAGTTCTGCTCTTCTTGTTCACCCACACATTCCCTTTTTGTTACACATTCAAAAAACTAAAGATTCAAAAAGTTTTATGGGACCAGAAGTAAGAATGGAAATAGAGGGCAATAAAGAATTGTTTTGCTTGGTCTGAAGCAACTCATTTGCCATTCAGCTTAAGTTGAAAAACAGTGCTCTTGTCAAGTTGTATGTGAACACCATTGTGTACATGTGTCCAGATTTCTCCCTTTTTGCTGTTCTGTGCAAAGGTGTGTAATTTGCTATCTTGCCACCTTTCTTGTCCCTTACAAACAGAATGTGCTGAATCATTTGAGAATTTAGGTTCTCACCAAAAGTAGCTTAATGTCACAAACTTCTGCGCAGGTAATGTTAAAATTCAAGGATTCCTGTTGCAGAGGTGAAAATGTTCATATGTAATGCTAGCTACCTAAAATCTTTTGTAAAACCTAAGAACTGATATAGTCTTAATATCTGAATGGTAAACTATTTCAAACTTAAATGTCTCAAAACTTTTTTTTCTAGGGGAAAAGTGCAAAGTGGAAACAAAAGTCATTGTGGCAGACTTTGGAGATAGAGAAGATATTTACAATGGAATCAAAGCAGGATTGGAGGGCCTGGAGATTGGTGTTTTAGGTTTGTATCTCATCTTTCTAAATCTTTCATTGTGGTTTTGTCTTGACATGCCTACTAACTTCTTCCCATATTGAAGTTTATGGAAACTAATTTACAAAAGCTTTTATTTGTCTGACTAGGGCTATGTTGATGCATGCTTGAGATGTTTTCTAGCTTGCTGTTGATACACGACATGAGAAAGTGCTTGCTTGTGTGCCTTTTTTCTAGGAATTTGTGGTGTGTATTGAATGTGTTCAGTGTGTTATTCTGTGATTGTTAGAGGCCTTTGTCTGCAGATTGTGACTGCACACACCGTGATGTGAGCACTTGGGGTTGAGCCTGGAGAAGGTCTCTCTCCAGGGAGACCTTGTTGTGGCCGTTCAGTACTGAGAGATGGGGACACTTTTTAACATTGCTCTGTTGCAAGGGAGCAATGGCTTTAAGCTAAGAGTGTAGGTTTAGATTAGGTATAAAGAAGAAAAGGTATTGGAACATTGGAGTAGGTTGCCCAGAGAGGTGGAGGATGGCCCATCTCTGGGAACGTTCAAGGCCAGGTTAAATGGGGCTCT
>VZUA01035265.1:0-12226 GCA_013401035.1 Horornis vulcanius | reverse complement strand
GAGGCAAAACCACCAAATTTAGAAAGTTTTTATTCTTGACAAACCACTCTGAAAGCAGACAGTTCTAAGGTGTTCGTGTTGCCATTTTTAAAACCTAGTAAGATGCTGATTCCTTCCTAGAGAGTGCTGCTATAATGCTGTCAGTCTCTGCCCTCCTGGAATTTACTGTGTAGGTTTGACATTTCTGGAAGTCAATCTTAAAGTGAAGGCTCACTCATTAAATTCTTCCTCCCTGCTTTTCCTCATGTGTGCAGCACTGATCAGTGGCTGCAGAGACATCTGCTGGTTGTTACAGTTTTTGAGTACGTATTAATNGTATTAATCATAAGGAAGGCAGAAAATTTATCAAATAACATTTATATTCTTTCATAGCTTTCTCCATTTCCTGAAATTTGTTGAATTCAGATTGGGCTGATTATGGGAGGAGTAAAGAACTGGAATAATCTGTTTCTGTGATGAGATTTAGTAAGCCTTTAGAGTTGCAGGAAATCTTGTTTGAACAATGTCTCTGATTTTAGGGACTGAGGTTTTGGCATTATATCAGAGTTAGGTTTGTTTAAACTTTTATGATGAGTCCCAAGTTCTACATGACATCCCCAAACACCTTACCTATGTACCAAATAGTGTTTTGTTTCTACTTCTCTATTGCAAGAGCAAATTCTTTGAAGGAAAAAATATTCTTTATCTATTGGTGCACTATTTGGAAAAGACACACTGCCATGAAGATAGATACTACCTTCTACTTAAAAAATTTCCATGGCTTGCAGTGCTTTGTGCTTGTGTTTGGGAATATGGACTTCCTGTTCTTGCAATAAGGCACTACTCACACACTGCACTGACCCTCCTCCCCGACACTGTCAGAGTTTAAACCAATTGCATATTATTTCCAAAGTTATCACCTCATTTACATCCTTCTGAAGATTTGGCAGTTCAAGTCACTGAAATACCAGTTTGATAATACAGCAACATGCAATGTAATCTGGATTTTTAAGGCTGATGAATTTGACTGTGAATCAGTTCTGCGCAGAGGTTTGCCTCTTCTGTGCTTAATTACACCTGTGCAAACATCCATTTGTTTATCATTGCCAAAAAACCTGTGTGAGCTATTTGCATTCCCAGAAACCACATTTCCATATTGAGCACTTCTCTGAGAATGAGAACAACTCAGCCATTAATTCAAATCTGACACACAAAATAGTTAATATTCTCTTAGTTGAACTTGACCTGAATTTTCACCCCCTAGTTCTAAACAAACTATGTGGCTCTAAGTGTAGCAGACATAAAAATCCAACTGCTTCTGAAGGATGAAAGAAAACTTATTTATTTTCACTGGAGTTTGCTTTGTAAATATTTACTATTCTTTGTTATTTTATGAGTTCCAGGAACCTTTAAGACCCTGCAATGAACATTAACCACTGACTTTATCCCCACAAGAAGATGTTGGGGTGTTTCTTCATGAACACTTCCTCATCTGGGAAAGGATACACAACATGGACAAGTGTGCAGTAGGGCTTTAATAAAGTCTTATTATTTGTTTTAATTTTATAGAGATGGAGCTCATTTTCCCACAGGTGCCCTCCCAGTGCTGTGCTTTGCACTGGTACCTCTAAAGGTGCTGGTGACACACCAGTTTTGGCTGCTGCTGAATGTCTCTCCACCATTCCACCCTCCCACCAGCAGCTTGGGGATGGGCAAAATCTTGGCAGAGGACATAACCAGGACAGCTGACCTAAACTGACAAAGGGATATTCCAAACCATATGGTGTTAGCTCAGATATAAAGGCTAGGTAAAGGAGGAGGAAGGGAGAGCATTGGATATTTATTTACAATGTTTGCCTCTCAGAGAAACTGTGACATGTGCTGCAGCCCTGCTTCCTGGGAAGTGGTCCAGTGTTGATGGGAAGCACAGAATAAAATCATTGCGTTTTTTTTCCTTTGTTTGAGCAAGCACCATTTTACTTTTGCCTTAGTAAACTGCCTTACCTTGACCTATGAGTTGTTTTCCATTTTATTTTGTCCCCTTCCATGCCCCAGCTCACTAAGGCAGTGCTGGAGCAGTTTGGGTACCTGGCATCCAGCCCAGGTCAACTCTCCACAGTCACACTCCATGGAAAGCTTGTAAATAAAAGGCTGGAGTTCAGTGATGTAACTTCTGCACGTGGAAAAGCCCCAGAATAAGCCCAAGGGCCTCACCAGTGTTGGAATAGTCCTGTGGTTGCAGAAAAGCACCAGGCAGGCATGGCAGAGTCCAGCTGAGCCATGCACAGCCCTGCTCTGCCTCCCTGTTCTCAGAACAGTGACAAACCCAGCTGGCATGTGGGCTTGGTGCTGTGGTTTTATTTCTCAGGGATACAATCTTTGGATTCAAGGGATTGAATATGAGGCCACTCTGCTGAAGGCTACCAACACATCACAGAATCACTGATAGCTGAGAAAGAAAAAAAGGAAATGTAAAAGTCTCCTAATAATAAGGCATATAAGGAATTTGTGGTGGGATTTACAATTAACATAGCTCTCATTAAATTGAAGAAGGCAATATTATTGGCTAGATTAGATGACTCTCTTGCCCCAGAGCAGGGTTTTTCTTCCCAGCCTAGATGATTCTATATAAGCACAAGGTCTCTCAGCAGTTCTTCAAGACATAATGTACCAGTCCATTGCCCAGGTGACCTATCCAGGAGATGGGCTCTTCCTGTCAGATAGAAACAACAGATTTATCTTTTTCNTTTTTTTTTTTTTTTTTTTTGGTTTAAGTATATCCTCTTCATGGCTGCAGAGGCATGGCTCTTCTGTGACTCCTGTTGTGCATAAAATTACTCAACACTTTTAGTAGGACTCCATTTCAAAGGAAGCTGAGTGGTACCACTCTTAAGATCCAGACTTCAGGGGCATCTTTACCCTTGGCTGACATTTCTGTAGCTTGGTCCTGGACTGGCACTCCCAGAGCAGGCTGTAAGGCTAAGGTTAATAGCCATGAAGATATTTTTGCTGTGGGAACTTGGACACCCCAGTCTTCAGAGCAGACTTCTGTGACAGAGCTTTTTTTCTCAAGTACTGCTCAAAACAGGAGCTAGAGTTAGATGCTTACCATGTTAGATGAAAACACTGTTTTGGGAAATGTGCTGGGGCATTGTAAGTCTCCATCACTGATTAATAGAGGGGAGGAATTACCAGCCAGTGGCTTTTCTGCTAAATTCAGAAATGGCTGTTTTAAAGCAGGTATTCAAACACTCTCACAGAGACTCTCCTACTGCCTACAGACTCTTCAGGTGGAAAACTGTTGGTGTGACAAATGAATATGCAAAGGAAAGGTTGAGGACAGCTGCAGAGTTTAGAGTAGTGACCCCAACACAATTGCACAGATGGAAGCAGCCACAGAAAGGCAGAGAGACCAGATATTGCAAGTTTAATCATGGGAGAGATGTGAGGCTCAACAGCAGGTGAAGACCTATTTCCTTCTTTTTGACCTTGGGATGTTCTTAAAGCATTTCTCAGCTGCTTCAGTTCACAAGTAATGAAATGGTCATTTTCAGGCATGATCTTTCTCCTGGAATTCCTCAACAGAAAAAAAAAAAATCAGTTGTTACTAAACCTGTAGTTGTGGCCCCTTATCTGGAAAGAGGATGAAAATGAGCATAGGAGGGGAATTATTTCGTGACTTGAAGCAAACTGCAGAGCTCTGAAGCAGGTGCCTCACTCCATTCCCTTTAAGCTTGCATGCCCTGACCAAATCTCATTGTCTGTTTGAGAAAGCAAATCTGTCATGATGGTCATTGTGTCCTCTTGTGGTACACAGAGCCTGCTTGCTGGTTCTCTTCCCTAAAGAGATTTTTCAGTTCTGTTTTGCCCTGACCATGTCCAGGGGTATGTGTCTTCATTCATCAGATCTTGAATGAGTGGTTCATTACCTTGTTAAAAGCATTTATCACAGTAGTGATACTGACAGATGAGGAGTAAAGTATAAGTGGATTGTTTCACAGCACAACATGTAACACAAATGCTAGGGGAACCATGAGGCTATTGCTGCCTTTTGTTAGTATACCTAAGAAAATCGTGATTATTTACAACATCTGTTCTCTGTTTAATGTGATGTCCTTTAGCTAATGGGGGAGTTTCGGTTGTTTATGGAAAACAGAACAAATTTTTTTAATAGTTTTATTTTAAACTTCCTTTAAAGTATGGCTCTATCTTGATAATTTTGTTTTGGAAACTGAAGTCAACTGCCTGTCTCCATCAGGAATTTATATGAGAATACATGATAGTGAGAATTTGTCGAGGTTAGCTAAGATGGAGTGAAGGCTTCCTATCCTGGCCTGTGGGGAGGGTTGTACTTTTGCAGTGGGCAGGACTGCCTGCAATCTTGCAGCTGACCTAAAACTCCCCAGGGTTTGATCCTGTTTATGCCTGCTGCAGCTGTCTCCAGTTCAATATACTGAAGTGCCTTGGTGGGTGTTGGAGCCACAGGCCACTGTAGCAAGCAGGTCTGAAAAACATTCTGTCTCCTGGTGTGCTGTTTTGGAAGCTTGCAAAACCAGGTGAGGCCAAGGCAGAGGGAAAGACACACCTGGAAGCAGCAAACTGTGCGACTGCAGAGTGACTGGGTGACTGTCAAGCTGATTTTGCTGGTGGATTGCAGGGCTGGAGTCTGTTCACGGTGTTCATGGTCAGTGCAGGGATGTGAGCAGCACTTGATGTACAATCCTGTTCTTTGCAGAAAGGTGAATGCTGCTTGGTGATAGAGTTCATGCCTTAAAGTTTTCTGTTGTCCCTCAGACACTGTGGGCATTGCTTACAATGGAAACTCAGCGTCGTATCCTTAGCAAGCAAGTCACTGAGACTGAGCTGTGAGCATAAATGCTCTAAAGTCCAGCACTTCTAAATGCTCTAAAATGACATGACATGCAAAATTAAGCACAGGATAATTTATGCATCAAACATTCCCCTTTGTTTAACAAGGATGCAGTGAATATCCAAGACAGTGCAGTTAGGATTTTATCACAGGCTATGATACAAATGGAGCAAACTTCAGCAGAGGGACTGAGAGCTGTTTTGTTTTCTGAAGCTGAACAATGAATCAGTGGAAATGTGACAGGCATACTGCAGCCAGGAAATGAGGGTTCCAGAGGAAACTTCTTTTGTGGATGTACTTTACAAATCTCTTTCAGATTCTTAGAGCAGAACAAACATTCTCTCCTGTTGTGATGGGAGAAAATAAATTCCCTGGGTTAGACCCTGAAGTCCATTTTGCTTAGTGTTTGGGAATCCACCCGAGGAAAGGCCAAATAAAAAGGGGGTACTAGGACAGCAGGATTTTAATCAAGTGTCAATAGGGCAATGCTGAGGATCATCACAGGTAAATCCTTGCCTACCTTGATCTAGCACAGACAGCTAAATGAATGGCACTGGCACCAGAAGCCATGTCCTTGTTCCAAGGTCCTCAGGGAAGCACACACAAAGGCTTACACTTTTTGTGAGAAGGTGCATTCCTGGGCTGCTGACTCAAGGCTCCATAAGGAGCACCAGGCTCTCCACAGAGCTCACCTGGCGTGACTCAGGCTGCCCACTTGGCTGAGGTTGCTACTGCCCCCTCTGCCTCCCGTGCTGTGCTCCCACAGCCTGGCTGGCCAGGGCAGCCTCAGAGGGCAAATCCACGCCTGCCCTGTGTTAGTCCAACCCCCCTGCTCCTGTTCGGTGGTGAGTTGGCTGGCTATTCAGCAGGAGTAATTAGACAAGGCAGTATTTCTGCGAAATAACACTGCACTAAAGACACCACATTTTTAGTCTTGCTTCACGCCACTTACTCAGTGTTGTGTTTGATGCACACAGCTCCACCACGTGCCTGAAGGATTCCCTGTCCTGACCTCCTTTGTAATGCAAGGCTGTGGGGAACAGACAGATAGCATGCTGAATAAAGTTCCTGATGGCTAACACCTTGGCAAGGTTACTGGACCCCCCAGTTTTCTGCAGTTACAGAAATGCAAAGACTTGCACAGTTCATTGTGGGGTTTTTTTGGCTCTGTTTCTGCAATAGGTATGTAATTGAATCATATTCCTGGTATATTAGATAATAACTGCTCTCTGCCATAAAGGTGTCTTAAGGTTTTCCAGGTATCTGAGATAGACATCTTAGATAATCTTTCCACAGACAGCTCTTAAATCAGGTCTGCAGAAACATTCTAAGTCCTCTGACACAGCAGGGTAGTGGAGTTTATAACAGGTAGAGACAAAAGAGACAGGAGCAAGCTGTTACCGTGACTTTGTTAGGATATTTTCATACAGCTGGGATGCACACTTTTTAAAATCTGGCAATTTTGTTTTTCTTAGAAGTGATCTACCAGGCTGCAATGAAGAAAACGGAGACAGTTCTTATTCCTGCCTCGGGCAGCATTGCCATGTGCTACCAGAGAGGAAGCTGGGCACCAGCTCTGTGTTCCTTAATTTTCCCTTGTTCCCACACAGTGTGTTATGAAGGGGCACAGCTACCTGCAAAGCACTGTTATTATTACCATGCTGAAATCAACAGGGTGGTTTGAAGCTAGAAAAAAACAGTCACCACTGGCTTCCCATTGTTCCTCAGGCCTTCTGCCTTGCCCGTGGGTTACTTTGTGATTCTGGAGTATTTCTTGACAAAATATACTAAACAGCTTAATAAGGAGCAGCCAGGCCATCCCTTTCTGAAGGCTTTTATTCCTACTCTTGCTGTAAAGGCCTCAGAGTTATCAAATGGTTGTTCTTCCTGCTGTCCCTGAAAGCTAGTGCACTGCAGGATCATTACAGTGTGGTCTGTATTTTAGAGCAGAAGATGCTGACAAGAACATCAGTTACAGGGAAGGCAATGAAAGGACAATATCCCGTTCAAAATTAGGCTTGTTTGTACAACACAAGGGGGAAAAAAACATCAAAAACATAGTAAGCACAGCTGGTGCTAAATCAGTCTGGTGTGTGTCTTTTTCTCTTCCTTGTGGAAAGTGCTCTTTCCAGTGAGCCACAGGGCAATCACACTGTGCACTGCTCTGCCCTTCTCCTTGTGCAGATGAACATGTGCAGGAGAACAGAGACAGAGCTGACCTCCTCCTTCTGCCTTTCTGCAGTGCTTTGACTTTCCTTGGGTTTGAGACTTTTTCCCTCTTTTCTTCCCCTCTTCTTATACTTCCAATACTGAACCTTCTCTCAAGATCCCAGTGTTTCAGCTTCCACAGCTGATTGTTCCTTTGAGCATTATTTTCTATGCAGAAAGGGTTTAATTCTGTTTTTCTTGTTTTCAAGACTTCTGCCATTTTGTCTTTTTCTAAGGCTCACATAGCTCTTCTCTGCTTATCCTCCCTCTTTGTTCTCTTTCAACATTCTTCCACTGAGCAGGAGTGGCTCTGACCTTCTCTCTATTTCTCTGTCTCACCACTTTTACTCCCTTACTGGCATCAGCTCTAAAACATACCTACTGAAGCGTCACCTTCAGTAACGGTAAAAAAAATAAAAAATTAAAATCTAGTCACCTATACAGAGAAATCCAACAAACAGATAAAATCATCCTAGTTGTTCTCTCCTCTTACTCCTCTTATTTTTCCTGAGTTAGGTAAAAATAACAAAACCTGTTTATATCACATCCTGCTACAACTGAAAATGGCTTTTATTCTGAAGGAGAAAAATGCATGGCTGCCTGTGCAACAGGCTGAGCCCAAAGATATGGAAGAGAACCAAATCCTTAAGGACATAACTTTTTGAGCCAATCTGATAGTAGCTTTTGATTTCTGGGCCTTTTCTTTGCCTTTCTTTGTATTTTTATGTAGGGTTTTTATGTGTGTGTTGGGGTTTTTTTCAGGGTGTGTGGGGCCTGTTTGATTTTGGTGTTCTGGAGGTTCTTTGTTGTGTTTTTGGGGGGCTGTTGTGGGTTTTTTGTTTGGGTTGGTTTGGGTTTCTTGGGTTTTTTTGCTGTTTGCAGGTGTTTTATCTTTATTCTTAAGTAAAGAAATGTTGAAAATCTACCTTTATAGGGAAAGAAAATTGTTGATCACATCTATGCTGGCTCTCAAAAGGAAAGTAGTAATAGTGGAACAAAATTATTTTTTAACACCATCTTTCCTCTGCATTTATTAATCAGCAGATGTATGAATGAGGCACTGGGCATTGAGAGAGGCATTTCAAAATTGTCTTCCTCAGTACTTTATCACATACTTTGAAGCTGAGCAAATTATAATGAGCAAACTACTCAGTGAGTTTGAAGCAGTCTTTTCTTCAGTTTGTAAATGATGAATGTGCTAGTTTACATTCTGACAGATTGTTTTGTTCATAAGGTTTTGAAATACACTTTGTAGCCTTATATAAATTCATGACTTGCCCACGAAGACTTTGTTAGTTGATTATCCCTTACTAGTGGATTAGCAGAAAAAAAAAAAAAAACAGGAAAAGAATTCATTTTCTTACTCAGAAAGCAGGAAAGAATATCAAACCATTCACAAGACTGCTACATATTCAGGTATTAATAAATACAGCCACAAAAGCCCACTTCCAAAAAAATGTAATCTGTGTAGGAAAGTGAATTTAACAGAATCACTGTGTAATTTAAAAACATGCTCAACAATAATTACGCCTTCTTTTCTTTTTCACCCTGCTTTAGTCTACATGACATTCCCTTTCCTCTGATCTGCTGCCCATCTCTGCTGGACCTCCCTTGTTTATTATAAAGCAAACTTTGCAGGATGGTGTTCTTGGACAGAACACAGAAGAAGTCTTCTTTGTATAATGAAAACACTGTGAGGGAGTCATTTATTGGATTGGCATGTTGTTGTTTTTGCTGCTTGAATGGCAGATTTACAGGCCTTTGCCTGGTAGGTATTTACTGCTGAGATAGGGAGGAAACTGAATCATAAACATCTCGGTGACTTTGAATAAAAGCAAAAGAGGTGCTGAGGTCATTCTAGCAGCTTGTGTTTGCAGAGTACAACAGAAGGTGTTCAGCATAAGACAAATACTTTCCTTGGCCAGCTGCCCTAGAATCTGCTCAATTAATGTTATTAACTATTATTTGTATGAGGGAGAAGTAGAAAAACAGTGCTCTTCTCAGTGAGTTACTTGGTCTGCAATTTATCCTACACAGAAAGATTCTTGTGATTACAGTACTGAAAATATGTGATGGCCAAAGTGTAATTGAGACCTTGTCCCACTGCTCAGTCAAAAACCATTACTGCGTATAATTAACTCTCTTTCTGAGGGGCACAAAAATCCCCACACAAAGTTGCTTGCCCACCCCAAATACTGGTTTGAAAGATGGGATTAGGAGGAAGTAACAAGAGGAGGCCCATCAAAGTCAGCAGCCGCTCTGCAGTTCTTGAGGCTCACTCCTTACTCAACAAGAAGTGTCTCCAGAGAGACCCTTGTCTGCACAGAAAGCAGAGCACAGCCCTCTCTCCCAGCAGCCTGAATGAGGAGAGGGGAGCAGGCTAAGGGTTTTGATGCTGTTTGGCATGTGTTTTAAAATCTACAAGTAGCTGATACATCTACACGTGGGCAACTTGATTTTGTCAGCGAACGTAAACACCTCCAAACACTGCCCTGGGTTTCTACCAGGAAGATGACAAAGTTCAGGGCTACATGTGACATTCCCACTCTCAAAGCTTACATGGTAGAACTCATTATTATCTTATAACAGCAGATATCACCACCAAAGGAAAAAAAATGAAGTTAAAGAATGTTCATTTTTGCCTGATTTTTTAAATTGTGATGTCCACATACAGGCATCTCAACTAGTGATAGTAAGTGCTTTAAAACAAATATAAAAATACTGATAGATGCTTTGATATGTGCCCATCACTGAACCTTGTCTTACACCATAAGGAGAATAGCCCTCTCTGCAAATACAGGTCAGCAAGATGTTTTGGCTGTCTTAAGAATTTGCTCAAGCTTCTTTGTGTTATTCAGAAGTCTGTGTACAGTATTTATTTTGTAGTCACTGTCTGATCAAAGTTCACCTTCAGCCTTTATTTGTTCTGATGTAATCCTGATGTATTCCTAAGAATTATAATTTCTATACATACAGTAGATTTGCTTTGCCATAACTCCACTGCAATAATGATAACTTATTCAATGTATGCAGAAGACTAAAATTTGATACAAAAAATCCATTCCTGCAGAACCTAACCCTACACTTTTTGTTTTAAAGTTCTGTATCCCATATTTTCCCACACTTGCACTAATATAAGAGAAGAAATATGTTGCAAAAATAACCTATTCACACTGACTTCACCAGGATGTGGCAGTGCTGTTCACATCATATCACCAGAGTAAGACTCACATGCCAGAAGCCAAGATTCCACAAAAGTGGTGTTTTAAGGTTCCACACCTAATTTCAACTTTTAAATCCAGCACTTGTGCAGCCTTGACAATGGTAAAATCACTGTTGAAATGTTATCTGTGAAGCTCATGTCCTCTCTTGGTGTCTACAACTGGATATTTGTGAACTGTCTCCCCAGACAACCTCTGGAGTATCCTTGCAATAGCCCAAATTTGTGCAAGATCTGATGAGATGGCTTTCAAAGGTGCATTCCAGAATTTGCATAGTAATCCAAGGAAAATACCACATTTTTGTGGTAGGCAGGATTATGGTATCACACTACTCCTCTCCCACCTGTGTGCCACCAAGGTAACCCAAGCTGACAAAGCCATCCTGAAACCAGCAGCAGTTTTAACTGTGTAACTATAGTGCCTTCTGTTCACTTTGGGTTTATTTTTTTACTTTATTTAGTTCAGTCTCCTTTCAAACAGCACCTCATGCTGTGGGAGGAAAAATATATCATCTATTACTTACTGAACAGCAATGGCATCTATGGCCTCCCTGAAACCAGGATATCATTAAAGAATGTACCAGTCAAGATTTGCAGCAACTGTCTGTTGTGTATGAAATGTAATCTGCATTTACCATAATGACTTTGAGGGAGCCTGTTTATCACCTGTTGTGTGACAGTCATGTAAAAGAGAAAGAAAACAGAAGGAGAGAATTTTCCCCATTGGCCCTGTCTCAGATCATTCCTCTCAAATCCCCAACAGAATAAAACAAGAGAGTCAAAATGAGTTGCTTTCAGAACCCTGGGGATGTGAGTTTTCCTGCTGGAGTGGTAATTTGTTTTCCTTCAGGCAGAATGTATCATTCACAATTCCCAGTACGAGTGTTTTTTCTAATTCTCTTCTTAAGGAAAAAATACACCAATTAGCTCAGTTTGTGGTTTGCTGGGTCTTAATTCATTAATGGAGACAGGTAGCTCAATGCCTGTAAAACCTGACTTGTTACATAAAAAAGCTGGATTGCTGGGCTCAGAATAACATTATCAAAGTTCTTGAGCACTACCCACAGGTCTGCTACTGTGCCCCAAGAAACATCTCTTGTCCCTACCACTGGCATAAAAGTAATCTCCACACGGCCTTCTGAGTTATTGCTGAGATTTAAGGCATGACTTTGTATAAAAGTGCCTCTCTTGACCATGAAGCTTGATGTGCTCAGTCCAAGCTCCTGGAAGCAGAAGGGTGGTGTAGCAATCCCAATGAGAAGCACAAGAGCACCACTGCCATCTCACATGTCCATCAGGATTGCTTCCAAGAGCAGACAGGTGCTCATGCTACCACAAACACCTGTGTCCTGAGCTAAATCCAGCCTATCACCCCTGCTCACACCCCACAGTAGCTGGACATAGTGATGGGTCATGGTGTTGTGCTGCTGTGCCAGTTACAGGGGTTGAGGCTCTGGACCTGTGCCCAAAGGGCTCCCAATCCCCCCCACAAGTCCACCTGACTCAGCCTGAGAATGTCTGAGGGACTGTTCCCCTTTTTGCTTTTGTGGAGTTTTGTTGGGATACAAATCCCTCTGGTCCCCAGTCACACAGGCTCAGAAGTACTCAGAAACGTGAAGGCTGAATTAAAACCTTCAAAGCAGGTAAAACACAGAGATCCATGCAGACATGAGGTAGAAATGTAAGTTTAATTTTAAATAAATAGATAATATTTTAAGTGCCTTAAGCAAATAAAGGGCCTGTATTAGTTAGTAAGAAAACCCCTAAAGCCTAGTTTAAAGTTCAGTAGCAGAATTTACTAAGCCCTAGACATAAAGAAAACATAATGTAGCATTGCTAGCATTCCTAGATAGAACAGATACAGCTATATACATAGAATTTCTGTAAGAAATTACGACCACTTTCATACATCAATGTTAGGTCAGGATAGGTGCAAAAAGACAGTAATA
>VZUA01035264.1:4828-36952 GCA_013401035.1 Horornis vulcanius | reverse complement strand
TGTCTGTTTGGACATTTTTTGGGGGGACAGATATTCAATAGGGAAAGCAAGAAACAGGATGGAAGGAATGTTTTGTTGTTATCTGTGAGGGGTACTTTTATCCAGCAAGGAGAAGTGGAATGATCTGCTTGAATTCCAGTTTCACACAAGCTTTTTCTGGATTTCATTTGGAGTAAAACTGAAGACACTCCAGAGGTTTTCTATTCTACAAAACCATGGTGCAAACAGGGAATAAAATGGAAGACTGTTTTGTTAATCTTTTTGACAGGACTATCCAGAAATAAAGCTTCTTCAAACACTGGTAGCTGTTTGACACTTCCAAAGCTGAGCGCACAAAGTGAATAACTTCATTCTTTTTTCCAGCTGAATGTTTGGAAAATGCCACTCAAGATTTGCATATAAGAGTTGTGAAATGTTAGCCAGGGTCAGTTGATTGCCTTAACCATAGTGGTTGTCTCTGTTAGAAATGGGTACAACCACTTTGGACAAACTTAATGAAAAATAACCTGAGTTCTGTGTACTTAGACTGTCTTGACCTTGGATCCTCATAAAAATGTAAAACATCAAGGAAGGATGCAGGACTTCTGCTTCTGGAATTAATTGTATGCCTCCATCTTGGGTGCACACGTTGTCTATCAAAACGGAGAAATGTCACAGCCATTTCAAAGAATTGTTTGGCTCGCAGTGTGGCACTGCTTCTCAGGCTGATGCTCAGCAATCCCAGGTTTGATTAGTAGCTGTAGTTCACCCCCTCCTGTATGACCTACAGCTAAATTACTGAACAGCTCTGGGCCTACTTCATCACTTAAGGCTAATAAGAACTAAGGGGAAAACAGCAGCTGTAAGGCCTGATTCACTAATGCTTACAAAGTGCTCTGCAATTATTAGGCAGAAGCAACATATTATTGCTCAGTATTCCTGGAAGGCCAAATTGTCAGCAGGCTATTTACCCAGAGGAATACGTGAATGGCTCTGGTGACAAAGAGCCCCAGGAACAAAAGCATTTTTTATGCTGTGAAGCTGGGTACAAGATAAAACCAGCACAGCAGGGGAATCTGCACAAGCAGGGTCCTTTGTGAAGAAGAGAGGCTGCAGAAACTGTCCATAGGGGTCTCTGCCAGGTGAAGGTGCTGGGAAAAATCTTCAGGGAAGGCTGCAGAAAGGTGTGTGCTTAGAAAGAAGGTCTCTTGAGGTTTGCCTTTCTGCCAGAACACAGAGATAGTGTGCTAGAATGTCTCAGGGCCTGCACAGATCACACATCTGTCACACTGGCTGTATCAACACAGGCACATACTCTCTGCAGAGCATACAGACCTGGGAGCCTGAGCAGGGGCAAGTGCTTTCTCAGCTTGTCCTGTCTGCCCTCCCAACAACCCACCAGCACTCCTATTTGGATGTGCAGTGGAATATGCTCTGCTCCTGATTACTCTGGGTGCTCTTCTTTCCAATTCATGCACATGTACACCAGCACGTGTAGCCTCTTTCTTAGCATCAGTCCTGCCTTTACCTGCTGAATCAGACTTGTAACCAATGTGCAGTAAGAGCCCCGTTCCACTAAGGTGGAACTCTGCTGGAGTCTCTCCTGCTTCTTGCTGCTCCCTCAGAGAACAATTTACTGCCATCAATAGGCCAGCACATGTGGGTGTGCAGCAGTGAGAATTAGTGAGAAGGAAGAACATTACTTTATGGGTTTTGACCTTTGTTGAATCTTCCATAACTCTGTATCCCCAGAGTATGATAAAAATGCCATATGGAACATTGTTTCCTCTCAACTGCAGTACTGAACAGATGCCCACAAGATCTTCTCCCACATTCCCCAACATGAAAATTCCTGGGGTTTACTTTGCCAGGCAGAATCTCTTTTTCCACCTGAGTCCTGCTCTGGGCTAAGAGTAGCTTCAACTACATTTTAATTCACTGACCTAAGAAGTTATGTTTTGTTCCCACAGTCCTTCAGTGGGATATTTGCAGATTATACCATCCAGTCCCCAGTCCATACTGCTCACTAATCGTTAGTTGTTTGTTCTTTTTATCACATAATCAGNTTGAATATTATTATTCATCCAAGTCATGTGACTGCTGTAGGTTTAGTTAGCTTGTGGACTCAGGAAAGCAACCATGGGGAAAAAAGTATTTTTAAAGCTAATGAAAGATAATAAAGGACCAAGGCTACTTCCAGCAATATTAAAAAGAAAATCACGTAATCACAGACTGGTTGGGGTTGGAAGAGACCTCTGGAGCCCCAGGGTGTTCTTATAGTCACAACCAACTCCATTCTGCAGTTGTATTTCAACTCCCAAAGCAAGGCTGAGAATGTATCTTTCCCTCTGGTAGTTTCTGTATATTTACCTACATTGTGTCTATTTGCATCTGTCTTTTGTCTCCCACCTTGACTGTAAACTCTTTGGGGCACAACCTTTTGGCCCTGTGTTAATACACCACCTTGCACAGCAGTGTCATGGGGGTTTTTTAGAACTCTGCTGAGGACAGAAACATGGGGCAGTTTTCCCTTGGAGCAAACTGCTTGCTGGATGTTACTGGAATCTCAGAGCCCGTGATACTGAGAGTACTTTGAACTGAGGCTGCTCTGGGGATAACAAGTAGATGTTAAGAAGCAAGAACTGGCAAGATGATAAGTTACTATTCATTGATGTGGGGCTTTAGTTAGCTCCATGAGAATATGAAATGTCCATCTTAAACCACACAGGGTGATTTACCTAAACACTATGATTTAAGCTGACTGTGCCAACTTTTACTAAAAAACACTGACTCCAAAACTCAAAATTTTCCAGGTCAAGTGCACATGTCAAGGTAATGTACCAGTGGCTCTCAGTTGCAATGCACCAAAACATCAGTTTCCTGAAGGTTTTATGGAAAGCACCATGTTAGCAACCTGCCAAATGTGAAACATTAGGCAACTTCTGAGCAGCTTTTTAAAATTCCTCCATAAAATTTGCCATTTCAAAGTACTGAATGTCTCTGTATTGTTGCTGCAAAGCATGCTATTCATGTGGAATCTCCTCTGCCTGCAGAATGATCTGGTTCATATGGATGTCATCAAGCTGTCAGCAGATGGAACAACGATGCAAGGGCCAGAGGGGCTGCAGCTGCAAACATTTGGTAAGAGCCCAAGTCCTTGCCATGCTGATTAATTATTGACACAAAGCCTCTAATCAGTCATTCTAGGAAATTAAATTGGAAGCAGGGTGTTGAGATGGAAAGGATTTAAAGGAGAGTTATGACTCCTTGCTTTCATCATGCAGTAAGGCAAAGTCTGTCTGGAGCAATGGCCACTGAGTCAAGTTTTGCTGGTTACATATGGCCTTTACTTTACTTATTCATAAAAAGATGAATTGAACATTAATTCAAGAAATGTCTATTTTACTGGGCTATCTCTGTGTGGATAAAGCACATACCTGTTTATGTCAAAACTCAGTTTTGTTCTTACTGTCAGATATTGATCTAGACTGGCAAAATCAAAGTGTAAAAGCAACCTCTGCCCTTTCTTTGGGTGCACAGTGCACCCAGCCAGCTTTGGGATGTGTCTCATCGAGTTTGGGCTCTCTAAAAACACAGCATCTATTCTGAGTTACTATGTCAGGCTCCCTCCATACAAAGTGGAGTCAGTGCAGTCCTTCTAGGCTGAATCCTCTCATCCTGATCATCCTGTGCGTGAGACGGGATGGGATGAGTCAGCTCTGGAGGTCCTGAATAACACAAGGAAGTCCTTGAGGAATCCTCTTATCATCCTTCTACACCTGCTTTTGGCTGAGAAGATGGGACCTCTGTTTGGCAGAGAGCCTTGCTCTTCTTTTAGGAATTGCTGTGTTTCTAGGCTAGTAACTGCTGAACAGTCTGTGGGAAGCTTTGCAGTACCACATAGGTTGCAAGAAACCAGCTAAAGCAGCACACTGCAGAACTCACAGGGGCTTTGGAATTATTTGTTAGTGTTACTGGGAAATGGATTTTCAAAGACTTGTCTTGAATATTTAATAATCTATTTGAATGTTAAAAATGCAGATGGTATTAGAGAGTTGAAATTACCTTAACAATTCCTTTGAGAATTACATTTTCCAATGTTAAAGACATAATGATTAAGATGACTGCCTGTGCAGAAAGTTTCTGTAACTGTGCTTCTGAGCCTTGTCTGCTTGTTCCTGTTTCTCATCTGATGGTTGCTGTGGGTGTGCCTGCTGGTAGGGATAGCCTCAAGTAGCTCTGGCACTCAACAGACATCCCATCTTCTGCTCAAGAAGCCTGCTGAAATTTTCTTTCACCAACATATGAACTGGCTTTCTTGGATGATGATGCATCTGCCTTAGGAGCAGAAGCCACAAAATCTCAATGAGTCACATCCTGTTTGTGGTTGACACCTGTTTTAAACATAGTTCACAATGTTGCACAATTCAGGGCTTTTGACATTAGCAGGATCCTTCTATTCCTAGCAGAGAATTTCTTCCCAATTCACATTCTTTGCTATTGGCATTACTGAAGTGAGCCTGCTAAATGGATTCTGAGTAAGGGAAGAAAGAGCAGAGGAAGGTATGATGGGGTATTTTCTCACTGGGCTCTTTTATTCATAGGAATCCACTTACTTTTTTGTGGATACTTAACAAACAGAAAAGATCTGTTTTTTCCTCAATAAGAGTTGGCCAGATCCTTAAAATATTTATGTTTGCACCAGGCATTTTCAACTCTTACCAAAATGAATCCTAGGCTAAAATGGTTTCCAGTTCCCTTCTGGTTCTTTCAGTGCCCTTTTAAATGTCTCTGGGGTTGCTGTTAAAATTGCAGGTCTTGGGGACACGCACAGCTTGGAAAGTTTAGCGGAAGGGGTGGCTTTGATTTCTTTTGGAAGCTTCTGGCTAATAAATCACTTCTGAAAACACAGTCAGTGTGTGTTTATCAGAGGCAGAAAGCATGTTTTGGCCAGCTGAACCAATTCAGTGTAATAGACCTTTCTTTTGTTAACAGGCAGTGGGACATCGTTTGATTTTCACAAAAAGATAGACTATTTGTTTCTCGTTGGTACTGAAGAGGGCAAGATCTATAAGGTAAAAATGATTTTTTTATCCTTTGTTTTATATCCCCTGACCCATGTGTGTCTTTTAGGCTCATCATCTGAACTGTTTGCTCAGGTGGTAACAAAGTATAGCTTTAGAGCCTGGTCCTGCCCTGGGATGCCTGTGGTGAGCCTGAGACGAGACCAGCACTGCAGAGGGTCACAGGGAGCTCTCTGCACAGACCCAATTAAGACCCTATTTTGCCAAAATGTTTTTCATGCAAACTGCTTTGCAGATTGCAGCTGTACAAGTGAAGTGCTAAGTAGGATCAGAGCAGAAGTTAAAAGGCATTGATCCCCTGCCCCCATGACTATGGGGAAATGGCAGGAAAAATATCAGCTTTTTTCCTTTTTAGACTTGCTATGCTGTGAGCAGTGAGGCTAATGAAGCTATATTTCCTATGGATTAGTGTCCTGCAGCCCTTCCCTTCCACAATCACATAGAATCGTAGAATCATTTAGGTTGGAAAAGACATCTAAGACCTTTCTAGACCCTTTTCCCACTCCCACTCTCTCCTTGCTCTCCTATCTCCAGTCCATTGCTACATACTCAAACCTTCCTCCTCCTGATCACCCCACACCATTCCCAGCTCAGTGATCCCACCTCCACACTGTAACCCTTTTTTCCTGCTGGCAGTGCTGGCTACCTCCACTCCAGTGCCCTCCTGCAGCCTGGTGCCTTGGTCCCCAGTGCCAGGGCTGTCAGCCAGCTCGCCAGCTGTGTGGTGAGTGCAGCAGCCACGCTGTGCTTGCCCTTCCCACACTGGGGGCATTGCCCAGATGCTTTATACTCTCTAGCCATGGCTTTTAACAGAATGTGTAAGAAAGACCTTGATGTTACCACATCCCACATGCAGCCAGCTTTGGCTGAAAATGCCAGTGAGGGCAGAAGTTGTTTGTGAAGAGAGATTAGCACACAGAAGGACACAGGCATCAGGTTTTCTTGAGAAATCGAGTTAAAAATAGGAAGTTTTGAGCTCTGCTGTATTTAGCCTTGAAAATAAAGCCCATAGCGCCTTTCTAGCACAACTGTTATTTGCACAGCATTCCTCTGAGTGGCTCTGGGGCTTTGTTAAATCTGTAACCACAGCCCTTCATTGTGGGGGGTGGACAACCAGCAGGAGGCTGACATGCAGCACAGATGCATCCAGCCATTCCCAGAGGATGACCTAAACTCCTTCCTCCATATCCCACCTGAAACAGAATAAGAAGGAACAATAATAAAGGAACTCATATCCTGAAATCCGTATCAATCATTTAGGCAAGCTGTGCTTAACAAATATGTATCCCTTGCAGAGGGATGATGCTGATTGAAATTTCTCCCTCTGCCAGGCAGTATCTAGGGAGAATTTCTGAGTAGTGCTCACTTGCTTTGAACAAGATAGGTCCAGAAGGGAGGTGGGAGGAGTGGGCATCTGATCTGTTGGCAGTGGGCAGTGGGTAGGTGCCCTGTTTTTTTGCTGATGTTTTCAGGACACAAAACATCCATACAGTCATGGGCATATGTTCTGAGCTGTCTGGTCACCCACAGGAGTTGGTACCCTGCGTATTGTACTCTAAATTGATGGGTACTGTTGTGTTTATTCCTGATCAAAAGGCAGTAAAGAACCACAGGTTTTAACTTCTTCTGGGGTTGGGTGAGTGATGGATGTAGGTGACCAGGGCAGTGGATGTCACTGTGAGATGGAGCCATCAAGAGAAATATTCAGGGTGGTGTCCTGGCTGAATTACACAGGAAAGGAAACTCTTCATGGAGGAGCACTGGACAGGAGAGAATTTGACATTGAAAAAGCTGTAGGTGTTTCTGCCTTAGGTAATCTTCAGTGAAACTAGAACTAGGATAGGGTTTTAGCATAAAATGTGATCCCAGCCGTGAAGCCATGCAGATATTTTAGCAGTTCTTGTGTGGACAAATGTGGACAGATACTGTTACATAGGATCCCTTTCATTGTCAGGGTTACTGGTAAGCAACATTCCTGCATTGATGAGACTCAGTTAAGAGTCACCACTCTCACATCATGCAAAACAGCCCTATAAACCCCTGTTGTTCCCATAGGCAGCAAGAGCCTATCTTCAATCAGACTGTAGGGATTAACACAGGGAAGAGAAATCTTGTCTATAGCATGAACAGGCTTCCACAGTATCTACAAAAAAATCTGAGGAAGAGTGGTTCCACCCTTAGCAACCTCCAAGAGCTTGCTACAAGCAGTTTCAAAAGTTTTGGGGTCAGCTGCTGCTCCACACATTTCTCAAGGAATACCACACAACTTCATCACATACTTTACTGAAATGCTGCACATTTGAACATGTTACTGGAGCTGCCCATGGACTGCCTCCTGCAGCCTTGCTCCACTTGGATACTGGGAACAGGGACAGTCCCACTGTAGCCTGAGCAGCTCTCTGGTTTTGTGGCTGCACTGAGCAGGAGTGAGCTGCTTAGATCTCTGTGCTGCGCTTGCATCTTGAGTGAGATGGACAGACAACTCACATGCTGTCTGAGTCAGGGATCAAACATGGGCTGCTCTCCACATGGGCCGAATTTTAGGTTATTTATTAAATAAATTGGGAAGTGAATTCCAGGGAAACTTTTTTTTTTTTTTATTTCCCAAGAGAGCAGGCATGCCCACAAATAGCATGATAATATGTTAATTCTTTAGCTACAGAACAATTAATGGTGAAGTTCTGGAAATGGCTTAGTTAATAGTGTTTCTGAAGCCAAGAAATCATTATCTAAATTACACACAGACCTATTTATTGCCCTTTTTTGTAGAGGAGGAACTGTTTCTGCATTAATATGATTCTGTAATGCAATTCTGAATGCATTTTTGCTTATCTTACTTGCTGTTTAGGAATTGTTCAGCTTGGCATCAAAAAGTATGGTATCTGAGATTTGTGTTGAAACATTGTAACTTTAAGACTTTGGTCAGAATAACTTCCACAAAACAGGCCTTCAATATAAAAATTGTGAGGAAATTTGAATACACTCCTGTAGTAAAGGCTGTAGGTTTTTTTCAGGCTGTTTTCTTGAGAGTAACAAATGAATATAATAAAACCTAGTGCAAGATTGACTAGAAGAAAAGGTTATTCTAATTTTAAACAAAACTAATTTCACTCATACTCATTCTCTTATACTATGTACCAAAACATTTGTATCTCTCTGTTCGGAACAGGGGTATTATTGTTATTACAGATGACAAAGGATGTTGAATCCTTGAGTTTTCTCCTAAAAGGGGATGAAAAACTGCTTTCTGGATAGGCTCTGACCAGTGACCCTTTAGTAATAGAGACATCATTCGCCTCACTGTTTAGCCTTGCTTTGTCTTAGGCAAAGTTGTTTTCCTTGTCTGGATATTTTATGCTTTGAGTTCTGTTCCTCATCTTCTCACCACCTTATCTTTGGGACTTCTGTCTATGTTGCCTGGTTGTCTAGTTCCTGGACTGGCTGTATTTTTCATCAATCACTACAAGGTCTTTTATCATTTTCTGTTGTTCCTCCCAATGTATTCATGTGTTTCTCCTTGTGGGCCCTTCTGCAAATCTAGCATTTCAGTTACAGATCTCTACAAGCAGTCGCTGAGCTAAAACCAGGAGAGCCTCTGGGGTAGCTGGTGACAGCCTGTGCAGCACAACATGGGACATGTTTGTGTCTGGTTTTTGAAGAGCATCAGGATGTCCTGAGCTGCCTGGAAGCACCAGTGCCAGGCAATACTGTTTCTTTCTGCTGCCAGATACAAACCTTCTCTGAAAAAAAAATTGTTCTTGGATTTCTATATTACATAGATTCTCAGTGTTCCTGTTAGTGAACTGAAGAAACCCTCTACCTTATAAGGACAGTAATAACCACCCATTCATTGGGTATGTGGGAGAGTTTTGTGTCAGACTAACGTCTAGCGTAAACTGAAGTGCTGTTAATGAAGATTATTCATAAGTTTTGTGTCTTCAGAGTTCTCCTTTTCTCCAAGTATTCCTCCCCCATGTTTTGTAGCCTTGTCAAGAGTCATCTTTGACTGCTTTAGTGTATTGCCATAGATGTATTTTTGCATTTCTGTCTCATCATAAAAATACTGTTTACCATTCAAAAACGTCTACCATCATTTAAGTAGGAGAAAAACACCCTCAGCAAATTGGAGCAGTGCTCTAGCAGATCAGAGAGGCTGCACAAAATCCTTCTCTCTGAATCTAGTCATCCTCTTCAAAGCTCTCCTGTCAGGACTTAGGTGTCACATATTCCAGTGGTTTTGTTTTCATACTGACACATCTAATAATTGTAGGGTTCTTGAACTGAATAGTAGGGAAAGACTTAACCAGCAGTTCTAGTTAGCTCAGAAACTGTTTTTATTCGTTAAAGTCATACTCCTTTTCTGAACTTTTTCTCAAGCTTGTATTGTTTCTTCAAAATGCATCTTGGAAAGAAAGCAGCCCTGTCTTGCACTCAGAGATAATGATAAGGGTTGTGGTTAATGTGCTATGGGGCTGCTAGGCACTGCCAGAGCACAGTGGATGCCTTTAGGCTAAAGTACACATGCAAGGTTCATTTCTCACAAGGGACACAGGTGGGAGTCTGCCCTACAGAAATCTTTTTTCTGCTGATTTCATAGAAAAAGATCCCTTTCCTGTCATGGAGATTGCAAAGGCAATTCTGTGGATCAGCACATCCGAGAGCATGGTGGATCTCCTGTACCAGTGCCCAGAGAGCTGCACTGATCAATGCTCAGTCTCCACAAGCCTTTGAAAACAGGGCACTGAGCATTACTGTTGGAGGCAGACATATCTGGTTAACATCTTGCTCTTCAAAGTTCTCAGGTATTAGACTTTTTCAATCCACACACTTGAAAGGACAGATGGACAAAGCAGTTTCTCTCTTGTATTAATTACTTGTGACTTGTTCTGTTTTCAGTGAAGTGACTTTCAAAACAAGGTAAGTACTGATTTTCCTGATGGCTGAACATTAAGAATTATGAAGTAACATTATGAAACATGACATTAAAGGAGATTTCTGTCTCACAATTAAATGCAGGGGCAGCAACACAGAGTATGTAATGAACTATTAGCAAGCTACAGACACTGTCAGTAAGTCTCAATGGGACATGAGCCACTTTCTTGTTCCCATTTCCTACCACAACAAGGCTCTCAGAGATGTAGAAGCTGCTACTGTGGGAATGGTTTAGCACCCTTATTCCAGTACCTGCACCAGTGAACAATACCTAGTCAGTAAGTGTCACTTGTAATGAACAGTTAAGCCTTATGATTAGTTAGATCTTTGGTTTGCAAGGATTAAAGTCATGTAACACTTCAGCAATCCTGCTACTTGGGCAGATGATGTGGTGCTGCATTTAGTAGGAAGTGATGAAAAGTCATTGCTTTGACAGTAGTGAGGTAAATCAACAGAAAATCCTGAAACCAACTCCAAGTTGTTGTATGGATGCAGCTTTGTGTGAGAACACAAACAAAAGGACATTTCATGTGAGATGGAGTCTTTGTTGCTAGTGAAGGAAGCCTCTAACATCTCTCCTTGGAGAGAAGGAGGTTTTGGGAGGATAACCTAAAATTTCTGTGTACACAGAACTGACAGGATTTGGATCAAGTCCCCTTGGAGCCAGTTAGATTGTAATTTCTCCCTGCTTCATAAGCTCACATGCAAGGTGACTTTTCCAAAAGTCTCAAATGTTTTCCTTTTCCAGCTCTTGAAGACATCCTTCATTTTGCAATTCAATGACACCCACAGCTGTGATGTAGCTGGTCTGACCCTTGCATGTCTGTGTAGGGATTGTCCAGTTCACGGGCTGCTATTGGCTGCCATTCAGTGGGGCCCCCTGGACTGTCAGGGACATGCCTGAGTCCCGGACAACCTCTGTGGTTCTCACACTGCTCTGGGAAGTCTCAAGAGGCACAACAGATCGAGCTGCAGAGTGGTACAATGGGACAGGGTCTCTGAGCAATCTGTCCAGGACGGTGACAAGAGAGGATTTACAGCATCTGTCCAAAGTCCTTAGAGTCAAAGGGACCAGTAAGACATTCTTGTGCTGAGAGCACTGTTACTGGAGGTTTTAACTGTGACATTTCAAATGCACACAGTGCTGAGCATTTGTCCTCCTGAGCAGTACATGGTGCTGTGAGCACACAGTGCTCCTGAGCAGCACTGGGATATTCTCTCCTGCCTTTCTTCTGAACCTTTTACACAAGAAAAGCACAGCAGGAGCCCAGGCTGGCAGGAAGGCAGTGTAGCTCCCACAGTCAAGGATGGTCTCTGGTCTGTTTAAATCCAATCAGACAACTTCATTTCTTCTCTGTGTGTTGCAGAGGGGAGCAGGATGTTGCCTGCAAGTGGGGTGAAACAGCATGTGCTAAATTATTGCTTTTCTGTAGCACCTCTGGGTACCAGTCGCTTATTCCCAGCCAGTCCAAAAGATCCTGAGAGGCCATACAAATAACCAGAGGCATCATTCTACATGAATTTAAGCTTCAGGAGGTCTTGCTCTGATTACTGAGTAGTTCTTTCTGTTGCAGTGTTCAAAAAGTTACTCAAACCAGTTTCTGGATGTGTTTGAAGCCCATCACATGGCTGTGGACACAATCAGCTGGAATCCCTTTCACTTGAAAGTCTTCATTTCCTGCAGCTCTGACTGGACAGTCAAGATCTGGGATCACACCATCAAGTAGGTCCTGCTGGGTCCTGGTGTGGGCGAGGATGTCCAGCCTGAAATGCCAGAAGCACATGTTGACTCTTCTCATACCTCAGTCACAGTTTCCTTCCCAGGTGTTGATAATGCTAATTGCTTTTCTATTTTGGAGCAGTGCTCAGATTTGTACACCCCAGATATGAGATATAAGATATAACGTCGGCTGCCACAGGAACTTGCCAAGCAGCATAGCTAAACACAGTGCCTGACTGCTTTGCTTTGGATCTGGCTTCCTTCAGGCAGGACCCACTGTAGCAGTGAAATACTACAGAGAAGTGTCAGGGACTGGCTTCTAGCTTCAGGACTAGAAATCTCCTAAGAGCCAGAGAAGAAAAAAAAATTGGAATGTTTTAAAATATGGAATGAAGTTCAGGGTTAGTGGTTAAGGAATGTCTGATTTCAATCAGGAAATTGATTTTGGTGTAAATCAGTCAGTCACATATTTCCTGTTGCCAATACTGCTCTAGTATTCAATGTTGTTGTCAGAAGTCCAGAGAAAGGAGATAGTTTTTTACTATATGATTATTAGTATTAACCAGAGAGAGTCCATCTTTCTGTGTGTGCTGGGAAGAAGTTTTCAAAATACTTTCAGATAGAAAGAAACATGCTACCTCTCTTGTCATTGCAGCAGGTCAAATCCTAACCCATTTGTATTGGTGCTTGGCTTTACCTTGCCTTTGGCTCAGACCCTAGCTGTTGTCTGACACAGAGAAATACCCCATCTTCCACTTCTCCAACATCCAACTGTTATGGCTCAGTGTTACAGTTCCAGAGTAGCATGAGTTTACATGAATTCTTCTCTCTGTGTCTTTTTTTACAGGACTCCAATGTTTGTTTATGACCTGGGTACTGCTGTAGGGGATGTTGCGTGGTCTCCTTACTCCTCGACGGTGTTTGCTGCAGTCACCATTGATGGCCAGGTGAGAGGCTGGGAGCAACACAGCTCTGATTCGAGCTGAGAGAAAGTCAAAGGAGATTAGGGCTGAGCGTGGGCGTGGGCCAGCCCAGTCCTGGCCAAGCCTATCAGGGAGCCACCAGCAGGAACCCGCCCTCTCCTGTGCTTTCCTGCCTTCGGCATACACATACATCCCTGGGCATTGATCTCTCAATCCTTCTCAAAGTAGGTGTTGCAAATGCATAAATGTCCCTCCCTGCTCTCCTGTTAACCATGTGAGAGAAGGCGTGCAGCTTGCATGTGGTATGACTAAAACACTGAACTTCCTTGGTGTAAAACCCCTTGTACATCCCTGGGGATGGAGAGATGATGTTCCAGATCAGAACTGCTTTATACCAGCTGACATCAGATCATTGATTCTGAGCTTTCAAGGTGTAGAGAAACAATAGAATAAAGTGGTTGTATGCTTACACTGATATTTAAAAATCAATTATAGTAATATGCCCAGGGTCAGCCAATAGAATTTTTTTCCAGTTAAATAAAATCAACATTTTTCCACCATGTGGGACTAATAGTTTGGTAATGAACTCCATAGGCCAGTCCTAATATTGGCATGATAGCAGTTCTATTTTTGCCTCTAGCCATGTATTGCAGTAGCTCAGATGGTTAATTTGGGCTTGGCAAGTAGCCAGGATATGTAGCTACTCATCAATACTGGTTGAATACTGTAAGAGCATATGCTCTATTACCATTTATGTTTAGCTGGTATAAACTGGACATCTGTGCAGTTTGGCCAGAATTACTCTAGCAAAAGGGTATTCCCTTTATGTATCCCCATCACTGAATTGATGCCTTGGCTACTTTATTGTAGTTTAACCTTTATGTTACAGCAAGAAAATAATTTTGCTGATAAACTGGCTCAGGCTATGAATTTGTCTCTCCTAAGCTACAGAAATATCTTCATTGGGTCACCTGGTCTCCCTGAAAAGCTCAGGATTCCACAGCCTATGGAATGTCAATGCCCTTCCTTCACAGTCAGTGTCAGGATTGGGTCCTTCTTCTGTGGATCTGTCTGTTCCCAGTCTCCCATACACCAAATCAAGGGCCTGCATGAAGGCAGGGAGTGCATTCAGTGCATCAGTCACATCCTCTGACTTGTTTTCCACAACTGACATTGTGCAAGGGATCTGCTGGCAGCCACAGCTTTGATTGAATGCTGGGGCGAGCAGGGCAGAGAGTTGTGGGTACCCCAGCTGTGTCCTGATGCCTAACTGTGGGGAAAAGGATGGAAATATCTGCAGGCACATCCTGGGCAGCATGGAGAGTAAACATTTTGTGTACTTGGATTTCCTCCTTATGTGGTCAAGTTTTGGCAGTGATAGTTCATCTCTAGAGATGCCTCATGCCACTTGAGTTCTTTCCCAGAGCTTTACCTACTGCAGACAAAGTAGGTAAAGACCTACTGTTTTGGTCTTGGCAAGAGTTTGTGCCATGGGGTCTTCCCATCCCACCCACAGCTTGCCCTTGCCGCATTAGCCACAGCATCCATGGACCTGGAAGCCTGTATGAAGCTACTGATAAGGCAAAAGCCTGTTTGAGCTGGCAGCACTGCACCTAGGGTATCTCACTTGGCTATCCTTGGAGCTAATTCTACTGAATCCTAAATAGAACCTAATTTAATAGGATCTAATTCTCTTTTATGCCTTCTGTCCCAAACTGAGAAAAGTGGCTGTCAACCAGCAGCAGCCCAAAACTGGGCTGGCTAACAGGACAGGTCCAGGCAAGAACTGCCTTCCTATTGCAGTAGGCTGGCCAGGGCTGATGCTGATAGAAATATTGGGCCTCTGTGTTAGCTACTAACCATGCTGGCTGCAGCATGGTGTGTCTGAGACATAGCTTAGTTACTATTGTTGAACAGAACCTTCCAGGTCTGCAGTGGAAGTGGAATAAATAGTTGTTTACAGCTTTTTCTGTTCTGGACATATTCCACTTTGTAGCAGAGTGCATTTCTTGTGAATAACTCAGTGCCTCACAAAGGGCAGACTCCATTAATGCTGGGGAAAAAAAAAATCTGCATTAATAGGATGTACTATGATTCTCCAGAGCAGAAAAATACAGGACATGAAGCCAGAAAATAAAACATTAAAGGCCTCCTGTTTGCAAAAAGCCTCTGTCTTGGCATCTGCACATAATCATGCCTGCAAAATTTGGAGGTGGTTTTAAAACCAGACCCTAATTGCAGTCTTCAAGAGATACCTGGCATATTCTGTAAAACGTTTTTCCTTATTCATGCTGATGCTACGTGTCCAAAACATGTATGAGCCCCTTAACGCTGACTTGGAAATTTGGGCATTTTAAAATATAAAAATCTCTCAATCCCCATGAATCCAGGAGGTAGGGATTTAATAAAAGCTGTAAATATCAGGGTCATTATGATAAAATGTGTTTGTTGGCAGCTGGGCGTGTGCTTTGGACAGCACTGCCTCTTCATAAATAACCCAAGCCTGCACATTCCACCGCTGGTGAAGTGGATATCTATGTCTCTCCATCAGGTTCTGGTTAATTTCCTTAGTTTCCTGCTCTGCCTGCTGATCATTTTATTCCAGAAAGATCATAAACAGAGATTCATAAAAGAAAATGCCTTGTGTTGTAGATGGTAAAACCTTAACAGGAAGAAAAAGGCTAGCGGGGATGAGACACCCACTTTGGAAATAAAAAAATTGGAGGTGGATTTGAATACCTGGACGCTTCCATGTAGGGTACAGGAAATATGGAGATATTGGTCAGCTTATTGTAAAGATAGAGGGCAGAGAAATGGAGGGGATGAAATTCAATACTGCAGCATTCCTCAGCATTTGCTTTTGGGAATTCGCTTCAGGTCCATTTTAAACTTGCATTTAAAGCATAAAAAAATAATTGAAACATGTAAAACTGGGAGTCACACCCGAAATTTCCTCTTGGTCTTCTTTTACTTATTTACATTAAAGAAGGAAATGGTGTTGGCATTTCCTCCACTGCTGTGTGTGCAGAATTCACTAATGAATTGTTATAACCTATTAAAAAAGCTGAAGACTAATATCACAAGTGCCCTCCTGGCTGGATCTCAGGCTGTAGGCCATAGCTGCTCTAAGCAATGGGTATGATGGTGTGATCAAGCTGGGCTTTTTCAGCCTGGAGGAGCCCAGCAGCCTGCCAGTACCTTCAAGGAGGTAATTAAGAAGTTTGAGCCAAGATCCTCACAGCAGCACATGAAGTGATGATGAGACACAACAGCTGAAGTGAGTTGAAATGAGGGGTTTGGGCTGGATATATGGGAAAACTTTAGCTCTGGAGGCAGTCAGGTAGTGAAACATCTTGCTCAGAGAGGCTGTGTTGTCTGCCCATGGAGGGCTTCAAGACCAGATTGGACAGAGCCCTGAACAATTACAACTGTCCTCAGAGTTGACCCTTCTTTAAGCAAAAAGAATACTGTGAGTCTCTTTCAGCCTGAACTGCCTCCTAAACCTATGACTCTGAGAAATGTCCTGTGTGAAAAGGAGGATCCCAGGGGTTTTGCCACAGGCTTTTACACAGTACAAGTCCATTTGCTCTCATGTTCTTGTGAGCTGTGTTCTTCATTACTAGTGTAGGAAGAGGAAGGTCCTGTTATAACCATCTGTAGTAAATTTTGATAGCCTCAAGATAAATGCCATTCAGTTGTTCACGCTGCAGAGAAAACTGGTCAGACATATGCTCCAGGGTTTTTCCCCATTAGTGAAACTGTTTACCTTTTCAGATGTGAAATATCTGAAACAACGCAAACCTTCAGGAAGTTAGTTAATGGATTGTGCTGCTATTCAGGAAGTGAGTGTGATTTTTCTGCTTGTATGAACCTGTTTTACTCTCTACTACTGTTTTAAATGTGATGCCTTGAAGATGAGCTTTCTGTTGAATCTAACTCATAGGATAACCCGTCAAGGTTATTCTGCCAGCTGGTCTTGATGCCCATCCATTCTCAGTGAAGAGAGAAGCATTTGCTTAGTGCTGGCATGTGTGTGAGTGTACACAGAGCAATTTGCAGAAGCTCGCTGGCCATTTAGCATGGACTTGAAGCAAAAGCCAAACTCTATCTTGAAAACATGAATAATTTGCAGATGAGAGGCTTGTTAACCTTTCAGGTTTGCAAATATTTCCCTGGGTACTTTTTACATAGTCTTGCCTCTCCTTGTAGGGCATGAATCAGGGCTGCCAGCAGGCCCCTCATCTGTTGATGCTTTTTCCTGGAGGTGTCAGGGCAGTGAACATGACTACAGATGCCCTTGCTGCATTTGAATCTTTCCTCATCCCCTTCTGCAGTAGCCCGGGGGATTATCTGTACCTTATGGGGCCACCACTAGGTCTGCAGGGCTGGGATGAGGTCTTTCCTGGTTCTCTGCACTGTGACCAGGGCAACTGCAGAGATGTAAAAAGACTGAATGAGCATGAATCTCTTTGCTATCACCCAAAAGGACCTTTGAGTAGGCTGAAGCGGGTAGGAACTTTCTTAAAATGGCTTTGAAATTGTATTTGCAGCATAAGTGGCTGTTTCTTGAAAAACTATTCATTTTCTTCTGCTGCAAAACCTAAAAGGCTCATTCTTATTCCGTTCTGAATCTTTGAGATTGATGTGGACTGCTGGAAAGTCAGCTTTAGAACAAGGGCTGGTGGCATGTCAGTGCTCAGTGAGATAGATGGTCTGAGTTCCAAAATTAATGCTGCCTTCACTTCGTGCCAATTAGATTGTTCCCCATTCTTCTCCCTCTGCCACCAGACTCTTTGTGCAGTTGTTTGCTATTACAGGCTCTGAGCCCTCACTTCTATACTTATGCAGCCCCCATCCCATCATAGCATGCTCTAGTGGCCTCTAAGTGGGCATCAAGCATCTCAGGACACTACTGCTCACTCACATCCATTAGCTACTGATTGAAGGTGAGGTGACTTTATCAGCAGGGTAGTTGGTTTCAGTACAAAGTCAGATTTAAACCCCTTTTGTCAATGGCTTTACAAGAATTGTTTTTTTACAGAGAGGCTCACAGGCCAGATTTTCATTACTAAAGCTATTTCTCTTTCAGATTATGAAATACAGCATTTTGACAAAACTGATCCGCTGAGATTAACTAGTTCATTCAGGCAGGAACTAAGGAACAGGAACTAAGTTTGCCTTTTTCTGCTTCTTGGAAGTGTGAATCAAAAAAATTATTTTGACAGTATCTCAAAAGATTTTGTGTATTGATTAATCCGTTAGATTTTGCATAAAGACATACCGGAGGCACAGAGTACATGAGGAGAATCTGCAGGAGTTTATAAACCTGCCCCTCTCTGTTCTTAATTAATTAATTAATTAACTTCTAGGAATGGCTTCTCACTTAGGTTTGAATTTTCAGGTTCGGACTTTTATTGTTTTGGCCATTGAGAGCCTCCAGCTGTCTGTCAAATCCTTCTGTACAGAAATAGCAGCTCCTGAACCTTGATCTTTATTCCTTGGCATTTTATAATGACCTGCAATCTGTGCGGGTTCGTTTTAAATGCCAGTCTCCAAACCATGACAGCTGAGTGTCTGCCCTGTGAGTAGTTTTGCTGGCCTGCCATGGGGTGCAGGTGGCAGAGACCAGTGACTGCATCTCCCATCAGATGTGGTGCTGCCCTTTCTTGTGCAACTGCCTGCCCTTGCCCTTGCCCCAGCCTGCAGTGCTGACTCTCACTTGCAGGGCATAGCCAGGACCCTGCCAGCACGAGAAGAAATGGAACTTGGTCATGGTGCAAGAGGACAGTTTCTGCCTAACATCAGGGCCTGAATGACCCACTGACTGTGGGTCACGGCAGAGGGAGCACAGGGGGTCTAGCACAACCGCAGATGTGTTTTATCAGGTATCTGTGGTAGATGGCAGAGTAGGGAAGTGTCAGAAGACTGGAAAGAAATACTCTTTGCCCAGTATTCAGTACTGTGACAGTGCAGAAGAGATTAGCCAGCCTAAACAAGCTACCCAGAAAGATCCTGGGACAAATCGTTGGTTGTTCTATTTGTGAACAGTGGTAGATCAAGGAGTGGGCAGTCTAGTAAGGTTTTACTAAGGCTGTCCCACATAAAACCAATCTAATGCTGTTCTTTAGAGTAACAGGCCTGGTAGATCAGAGGAAGGGGATGTAGCACATTCTTGCTTACAGGTTAACTTCAGGAAGACTGCTTGATCCTAATCACTAAGGCATTCAGGGGAGCGACAGGCTGGCAGAACTGGTGACTGACAAGGAATTTAGCTTGGATAAACAAACACTTTCTTTTAAAACAATGTCTTGGGGTTTCCAGAAGGGGCCAAATTGTCCTCAGCTTGTCTGAATGAATAGCAGCTCTTCAACATGCTTACTGACTTGATTTCTTACTGACTTGTGGGAGCTGAGTCAAATCACCTAAGGCTGATGCTGTTTTCCTACCGTGTCAAATTGGGAATGACCCAGTTCTTACTGAATGAGGAAAAGATGAGAGATGCAGCCCTACAGTTATGTCAGGTGACAAGCTTTCTTTTCCCTGCTGTGTCATGTGCCCTGAAGCAGTGGGCTGGGGTGCTGCAGGACATAGAGTTGGCTTAGACCTCTCTCATACCTCAGAACATGCAGCTGGCCCCTGGCTGGCTCAGCCCAAGAAGTGGCTTTCACATGTGCCTGCTCATCCTCCAGGCAGAAAGCTGCCTCTGAACATATCTGTAAAAGAGCTGGAGCCTATTCTTTCACTAGTAGCATGAAAGTGCTGTGAAATGCCTTGAATTTTATGATTAGGACCACTGAGGATCAGGATTCCTGTGTTATTGCAGAAGCAGGGAGGCAATGCATGTTTTCTGAGTCAGGTCTCCTTTACTCCTGCCAGAACCCTGACTGCCCTGCATGTCAGGGGGAACAAGAACTGTCTTACAACATTAATTTTTACTGAAAAATATCCTGCTAGAGAAAATTACCTGTATTGCAACCTGTTCTTGGTACAGTGGCAGCACAGAAATCAAGCAGACTAAGGTTCTCCAGCGCAGTGCAAGTTGGGCTTCCCTGCCTGCTCAGTGCCCATGCCTTTGGCATGCTCCAGTAGCTGTCATGGTGCTAGACAGAGTCTGGGGGTGGTCTGGCCACTTGTTACATACATTACCTGAGAGTTTGAAACAAATCATCTGTGGCATTTGCAAGTGCATGAGGGATCATGATTCAGTCAAGAAAATGAGGTAAATCGATCAAAAGGACACTGAAAGCCAAGTACTGAAAGAGATGTCAACTGGTAAAGGGCAGCATGGTATTAAATTATCCCTCACCTTTTGCTCTTACAGTGATTTTATTCTTTGTTGCCAGGTTACCAGGCATATCTGCCTTGTTCTTACACACATATAGATTTCCCCCCAGTCTTGGTTCTGGATGCCATCAAGTTGTTTTTGAACATGCTAGCATGTCCAGCCCACTGCTGGGGAATAAAGGCTTGTAAGACTGGAATAAAAGTACAGGAAAGCTTCCAGCCATGGCAGATTCAGTAGGTGTTTGAGGACAAAATAAAGGCAGTATTGGTCAAAGTAGCTCTTCATCTCCCTTCTCCATGAGCAACAAAAATCAAGTAGTTTGTTCTGCTGGCAGAGAAGTTCTGCCAAGGGCTCTGCTTCCCCCCACATCACCTTGCATCTCCCTTCCTGTTGCTTCAGGACAGGGAGTGAAAGGGTATAAGGACAGAGGGGTCCAAGTCACCCCAGAGGTGCTGGGCTGGCTGGGCCAGCTTTCAAGCTGTAAGTGCAGTTGATAGGGCAGGTGGGGAAAAATAAGTTCAAAACTCTGAATGTGGTTTGGTGCTAGAGCTGTGGTACTTGCCTTGGACATGCACTATGCCATGCTTGCAGAACAACTATGTGGAGTTGCAGTGGGGAACAGCTGGATTTTAGGAAGTGGAATGCATTAGCATGATTTATAGACAGAGGAGCTGTTGGTCTGGATGAGACTGAGCTGGATTTCTTCTCTGGCTATTTGGAAGTCAAGCATCAAACCAGCTAATTTATGTCAAATATTTTCTTCAATGGTGACACAATAGATTTAGATCTGTTATTGCCTGTAAGTCAAGCATGAAGAGAAACTCTGTTGTTACTGTGATGGCAGTTTAAAATGGTTCTAATTGACTAAAAAGCATCAGAAACTGCAGAATTCACTTGGTCCCACCTCAGAGAAAAACGGGCATCTGCTTAAATTCAGTGCTTGTTTTCAGGGAATTAGCAGAATTGCTACCCTTCCATCAAGAAATTTGCTTTGAACATCTGCCTGGCTTATCTACTACCAGCCTATCCAGCACTTCAGTACTGTGGGTCTAGGTTTCTTTTGATTGTAGTTGATACCAGCTTATAAATCCCCATGCTCCAAGCAACTTCTTAACTCAGCAGCTTGGGCTTCATTTGGAAGGTGCTACATCTTTTCCTGCACTTTCTTGGAGCAGGCAGAGAGGTTTACAAGGATCATAAGTAAAATTGCTGCCAGAGTAATTGGTTACAGCCCAGAGTTTTTGTCTCCTGTAGTTATGTGTGAAACAGAAGGGAATTCTTGAACTTTCCTATTTCAGATATTTTCAGTTTTATTTTACGTCTCTCTTTTTGTCTTTTCCCATGTATCTTGTTCTTGGAGTCTGATTTATGTTTCTTTAAGCAAGTGACAACATATTGTTCCTAAGTACTCTGTAAAAAAGAATTGAAATGCCCTTACCCATTGTATTTTTAACTCATTAGTAGAAAAAATATAAGGTATCTGCTGTGGTCTGCAATCAGCAGGGTTCCAGACCCTCCAGATTCCTTACTTGTTTTTACGGAATCTGCAGAAGGTATTGAAATTAGCTTGTCAGGGAGCTTCTGCTTCCTTTTCTGCTGATGTACACTGAAATGGAAGTATTTTTGAGGCCTGAAAACCAGAGGTTTAAAATATTCATTCTGTAGTTTCTAAATTGCTCCTGGATGAGTGTGGATGAGCAAATATGATGGCTCCAGGTCTCAGCACCTGTAGTGAGGGACCAGCCTCGACAGCATGAGAAGAGGAATGCAGAACTGGCAGAAAAGAGCAGGACTCTCACTGGTTTGTTAACTCTGAAAGGCTAATGACACAAGTAACAGCTTTTATAAAAATGCCCTTTCGTGCCAGCTGCCTGACAGTGTCTGAGTATCAGTTCTTGTCTGGGTGCTACTGGATGGGTGCCTGCCCTGGAACCTGTGCTCCATGAAGGAGATTTTGAATGTGGTTCTGGTTCTAGTCATCCTGGCCTCCCCATGGATTTGGTACTCAAGTCATACATGGGGTTGGGTAGCACTTGAGTGGGCCATGGTTGCTCTTCTCTGGGTCATATACTCTGAGAGGGCTCGTCTTGCAAAACCTGAGAGGCCATCTCTGTGTGCAAGCAGTGATCTTGGGGCAGGGGCCATTGTGGCAGTGGGATGGAAGAAAAAAATGTGGTTTTGGTGAGTCTCTGTGACAGGAGATCCAGATGGATGCCACTCCATAATCCTTAATTTCAGGACCTGAGCCAGGAAAGCAGGGGTCTAGGAACTCTGAAACTAGGAGCCTCACAGAGAGCTGCAGGTTTTCAATCTCCCATTCTTTGGGCAAAAAACCCTAGGCAGCTCTACAGATGGTGCTGGCCACATGTAGTTCTGTTGCCTTTGCAGCACTATTAACCTGCCTCAAGTGTTGTGGGAAGCCCTGTGCCCCTTTTAGGCTACTCCCAAAGCATCAAAACCAGTGTTGGTCTGACCACGTTTCCCTTTCTCCTAAGAGTAACTGTGAGTCTCTAAATCAAAGCCTCTGAAGTCCTTCTCAGTGCCTGTGGCCCACCCCTCCATCTGGTGTGTCTGACAGCTGATAGGAGGCTGATGTTTCCAGCTGAAGAACTGAAATAGTTTGTTCTTTTCCACAATTCCCTTGGCAAAGGAAAACAAGCCCATTTGTTTAGAAGCTCATAAAAGAGAAGCTTTATAGTGGGAACATTCATAAACTTGTTTGCTTTTGACCTTCTCCACATTGCTGATGGTTTCACGTTCTTGTCCCAGGCATTGTGCTTGTCTGGGCTGTTCGTGATAGTTTTGAGAAACAGCCTCACTCCTAGTAATTTAAATTGCTTAGCACTCCAGCACTGAGCCTTTGGCCATGCCATCTTTCTCCTGTGCAATGCAGGATGTGTGTGGGGGATACATTGACAGCCCTACAGAGAGCAGTGCAGACCTGGATGCCAAGAAGAAACCTGGCCACTAATTCNCTTTTTTTTTTTTTTTTTTTTGCTAGATTAAATGGTGCTACTCAATCAGTGAGCATTTCCCAGGCTCTTAGATTACTAAATTAATAAAAATGTATTCTATGAAGGCAAGAAATCAGATCTTTAATGAGTGTGGCTCATGGGAGACTGATATGCTTGAAAGAGTTCTTGTTCCTTTTCTGAGGTAATAAGTAAGAGAGCAGGTGTAAAGTACAAGCCAGAAGAGCCACCTTGATTTATCCTGAGAGGCAGGAAATTGAAGTTAGCCTTGCTGGACTTTGAGAGCCCAAGTGTCAGGTCAAAATTCACAATGTGATGCTGGCATCTAGTAATTTGAACAGATAAAAATGCTGCTGTGCTTTCACTATGCTTCTGCTGACTGGGGAGGGGCTCTCCAAACTGCAAATCCTTGTCTGTGGCTGATGCTTTGGATTCCCTTCTTGAATTGTACTGTCATGGATTTCTCCAAAATAGTCTTGACAACCCTGTCCACTTTTCAAGCACTTTCTCATTTTATTTTACTTTAGTCTGGAGGCAGTGTTCCTTTTCTTGGTTTTTTGCATCCGTAAGAACTTTGTTCTCCCACTTAGATCAAGGACATCACTAATTTCTAGACTTTTAGTCTTATGAAGACACAGCAGCTCATGAGACTGCCTGGGACATGTCCTTGCACGTGGCCCAGCTCTATGCTATAAACGGATTCAGATAAAATTCACTGACTCATTGGTGTGTAATGGGAAAGTACATGTGGTGATTTGATACCTTCACACTCATTGGAATAAGCTTTTATAGAGCAGCATTGTCTGATTTCAGATAATTCCTAGATTCAAATTGTAAGCATGACATACTGTTGAAATTACATGTTTCCTTTGTCTCTTAAGTGCTGGTAAACAAGACACAGCTGGAAGGAGGTTTACAAGTAGTTCAGTTCTCATTTCCTCTATATTCCCACTATACTTGTTAGCATAAAGCATTCCCTTCCTAGTTTTTCTGAAGACAGGAAAGGGAAGAGAAACATAAGGCTGCAAGTCTTCCGGGAGGATACCAGGTGGAAATCCAGGGTGCTGGAAATGGTTCACCTCAGCCCTGGGTAAGAGAGGCACATCATGTTTTATTAGCCTTTGCAGTCTGTATCAGTAACTGGAGCTAATTACAATTATTGGGAGATAATGTTAATTCATTCTTTTGAGTAACTGTCACTCTTTCCTCTGCATAATGAAATGTGCATTATTGTGCAGCTGGGGATGTGCAGGTCTGTGTCACTGGGCCAGAGGTCTGAAGTCCATGCCAGTGGAACTCCTGCCTGAGTGGGTCCTTGAGGCTCTCTCCCTCCATCCTCACCTTTCCTGTTTGGCTAATCTTTACCTGGCACTTTTCTTGGTGCTGTGGGAGGATGTGTGTGCAGGTGTAGTGTCTGGGCTGGAGTGAGCTGCCAAGCTGTCCTGTGCTTCTCTGGCATTACCTGAGGGTACACTCTAATCATACTATGGCTGTTCTATCACTTCCCCATTACTTACTGGTTTGTGTCTTTATTGTTGTTATTAAGCTGAAAATGTTAGAGAGCTCTGTAATGAGCAGTAATCAGAATTTCTGACAGCATTCCCTATTTTGGGTATCAATCTATGTTAGACTCTGATTAATGCCTGTTTGTCTTATTACTTGTACTGAGAAGGGAGATTAAGGTCTGTGGGGCTACCAGTGCTGGCTCTGAGCTCCAGCACAGATCAGCTGGAGCCTTGCCAAGGCACCCACAGCAGGGAAGTGGTCCGCTCTCTGGCCCCTGCAGGAGGAGGGCAATTGCTCACAAGCAGCAGCTGACTTCTGCACCCTGGTTACTTAAAAGAAGACCACAGCCCTGAGCACAGATGGTAGGTGTGTGCTGTGGTTGGGACGTTTTTCCAACAGAACCTTTTCTTCCTGATTTCTCCAGTAATCATTCTGTCACTGACAGATATTCTTGCCTAATTAATCCCTTTTGTGTTCTTTGCTTTTTTTTTCACCAGGCCCATGTGTTTGATCTGAACGTTAATAAGCTTGAACCTCTCTGCACCCAACTAGTGGTGACCAGGAAGAAAAATAAAACAACACACATCCAGTTTAATCCTGTCTACCCTATTATCATTGTTGGAGATGAACGAGGCCTTGTTGTCTGCTTAAAGCTCTCTCCCAATCTGCGCAAGATGCCCAAGGTAGGATAAGCTGCATTCCCCCAATCACAGAAGGTCTCTTCAGGCCTTGTCACTGTCTCCTCTCCTTCCGTGCAATGGTGTTGGCAAAGCTCCCTTCTCTAGCAAGGTACTTTAAATTACCTCAAGCCTCTTGGGTAGGATGTCTGGGATGTTAAATCCTTGTGTCTGTTCCTGTTTGAGCAGAAGGACTCAGTTTGCTCCTGGTAAGGAGTGAGGGCTGGTGGGGGGGTTGCAGTCCCCATGTCCAGACAAGCATTGGTCCAGAAGCTCTGCAGATGTTGTTTTCCAAAGTTCACATGCTTTGTGAATTTTGGGTTTTGTTTGCAAAACTCCTTGAAATCAAGTGAAGGGGAACCCAACTCTTGCCCAAGTCCTCCCACAGAAACCATGTTGCCTGTCTCCTTGTGCTGCTGTATCAGAGCCTGTCCGCTGACCACCATGTCAACTTTCCTGTAAATGAGCAAGCAGTATCTTAAATATGTAAGGAGACTTGGGATCCTTGTCTCGAATGACAGCATGTGCCTCTGTGAGTTGGTGAAGTTTCTTTTCACCCATCCATAAGGGCCAATTGTGAAGGATGATTACATCTCTTACGTGGATCTGTTACTGGATTTTCTTTCAGGTCTTTGTCCAGCTATGAGCTGAATGGCTGTAAATGCAATGTCCTTTTATGCCTTTGTAATTCTCATATGGAGTTGTCTTATGTTAAGTGGAGTCTTTGAGTTTCAGGCTTTTTAGAACTGATCCAAGAAAGCAATCTCTTAAGATGATCATCTTTTATTTATATACTCCCAAATGTTTTATATACTCTACTAATCTGCTATATTAGGCAGGGTCTTTGGCCAGGAACTAATCACACTTGTGTCACTCCAGAATCTTCAGAATGATTTTTAAAGGGTTCCTTCAGCTGGCTACCACTGGAAATGTGAATCTTCCCTGTGCAGAGAGGGCACAGACAACAATAGCATGACAATTTATTTGGGGCTGAGTTGTGGAAGCTGTGGAGTAGAATCTCTCATATGCTTCACACTTTTCTATTTCCAGCAAAACTTCAGGCTGAGACTGCTGAAGCTCTCTGGGCTGTCATTAGGTTGACTCAGGATAAGTTTCCTTGGTGCTTTGTGAGTCCTTCCTGGGCATGGGTGTGCACAGTGTCTGCCAGTGACCCTGCCTGCACAAGGACTTAAGGAGTGGAGAGGAGTCACACACACATAAATATGGCTACTCTCTTCTTCACCCCAGCTATAGACTGACCAGCACCCAGCAGTACTGCACTAGTGGACCAGATTCATAGAATGGTTTAGATTGGAAGAGACCTTGAAGACCATCTAGTTCCAACCCCCTGCCCTGGGCAGGGACACCTTCCACTAGACCAGGTTGCTCATAACTCCATCCAGCCTGGCCCTGAACACTTCCAAGTGATGTGGCATCCACAATTTCTCTGGGAAACCTGTTCCAGTGCTTCACCACCCTCACAGTAAAGATTTTTTTTCCTTATATCTAATATGATCCTACTTACTGTTTGTTTGAAGCTATTCCCCCTTATTCTGTCACTACGCGTTTTGTAAAATGTCCCTCTCCATCTTTCTTGTAGGCTCCCTTCAGGTATTGGAAGGCCACAATTAAGTCACCCCTTAGGTTTCCTTTTTCCAGGCTGGAAAAAACTCAGCCTTTCCTCACAAGAAAGATCTTCCATCCCTCTGATCATATTGGTGGCCTCCTCTGGGCTCACTCCAACATCTCCCTGTCCTTCCCATGCTGGGACCCCAGCTCTGGATGCAGAGCTCCAGGTGAGTCTCACCAGAGCAGAGCAGAGCAGAGGGGCAGAATCCCCTCCCTCCCCTGCTGCCCACGGGGCTCTGGATGCAGCCCAGGACACGTTTGGCTCTCTGGGCTGTGAGTGCCATGGCCGGGGCATGTCCAGCCTCTCACCCAGCAGCACCCCCAGGTCCTTCTGGGAAGGGCTGCTCTGGGTCTGTTCATACCCAGCCTGTGCTGATATTGCCCTGACCCAGGTGCAGCACCAGCACTTGGCCTTGAACTTTATAACATTCCCATTGGCCAGTCCTTGTCTGGGTCCCCCTGGATGGCATTCCATTGTTCAGGTGTGAATTCAAATGTCTCCTGCTCCTGGTGGCTGGCAGCAGCCCTCCATGCAGTTATGAATGTTGCCATTTCTCTTTGCTGACCTTCTTTAAAGGTAAATTGCATGTTGTTGACAAAGCAATTTAAACTGTGGGTTTAGGAGTAACTCCAATGCATACTGCTGACCATAAACCAACATATAACTACATCCCACACAACATATAAATGGGATGGAAATGGACTCTGCTGCTCTGATGTTATTAGACTATTTGTCTTCTGCTGCCCTGGTTAGGTTTGAAGGGACACTGAACACTGAACTAGAACTTTCCCACACATGTGGAGAGGAAGGAGGGATGTTCAGGCATGACTGGTTACGTGTGCAGGTTGCTTGACTGCAGCCAGCCTGAAAGATACAAGGATTTAAAACAGATGACATGCAGTATGGTGGCAAAGTGATGGATCTGGCCTACCCTGCTCAGTGCCATAAGTGAACAAGTGGTGAGGAGATTTAGCTGATGGAAGAGAAGGTTTTGGCAGAGGGGGTCAAGCCCTGTCAGAACAGGCTGTGCCATCCAGTGTGTGCTCCTGTCTCCTTCCTTTGCCAGCACCAGCCTTTGTGTCCTTAGCAGCAAGCCTCCAGCCGTGTTTGCGAGACTATCATCTCACGGTAGGAAGTCAGATGTACTTCCAGAGTATCGATCTAGGCTTCTCTAAAGATCAGCTCAGTGTGCTCTTTACAGCTTTCCCTCTGTAAAATGACTCAACTTTTGCCTCTTTTCTGGGATTTCCAAGGCTGGAGTTGACAGTCACAGAACTTCCAAAGATTTTTGTAAGTGAAGAGGGTCCAAAACTGTGCAGAGGAGTCCTGTCATCCCAGCTGCTTCCTTGCAGATAGAAAAACCTGTCCATGCCTGGCCCAGTACCTGGGTATCCCAGGCTATTCTGTCTGCCACTTGATCCCCACAGAGCCCAGAGGGGAAAACTGCCGGACAACCAAGTGGACGAGCCAAAGCCAGTGCTTCTGAAGATTGAGGCCTTCATATCATTCCCAGCATCTCTGAGCTCAGTTGCCTGGTCTTCCTCTGTCAGCTCCTTTGGAGATAGAAAGGGGCCTTTTGCTGAGTTCTGGCAGAAGGGACTGGGTCTGGCCCAGCTGACCCAAGTCCCACTACCTCTCTCTTTCACTCTGATGTCAGAAGGGGTGCCTTCTCAAACAGCTGGAACAATTGCTTTTGACAGGAAAACTTGCAAACAAATCAACCTGTTTTGAGAGAACTCTTAATAGCCACATCATTCCAAACCCCATGCTCCTCCTAGAAACAGAAACAGTGCTGTCTGCTCCATATTCTACAGATTTCTTGGCTATTGCTGAGCTTGCAAGATAGAGCTTACAAAAAGTGACTGAATAACATCATCCTGATGAGATTTCAGTCATTCTGAGTTTACTGGGTTTTGGCTGTTAGTTAAAGCTGGTGTGGTGAATAAGTGGAAATGGGGATGATAAGGATACTTTGGTTTTCATCAGACCTTGGCCCCTTCCTCTCTTCATCTCCTTGAGCAAGGAGGGAAGGTTCAAGATCTCTTTAAATAATTTGCAGGGTTGGCCTGCAGCTTAATTAATTCATGTTCATAAAACACTTGGGGATCTTTAAGAAGTGTTATTTAATACTCTGAGTTTTGCTGTCAGCCACATTAGCACAGTCTCATTTATGAACGCTTGGCAGAACAAATATGCCAAGGGGGGAACTTCTTGAAAGCACTCAGGTGGTGTTTTCAGAAGTGACTTTCACCAAGACACACAGTAAAATCTGAAAAAAAGCTAAAATTCCTTGTGAGTTTTGGCATCCTAAACTCATAGTGGCTTAGGGGAAAAGGTGCATTTCTTGTCGAAAGGAAGCTGAGGACAGAGTCTCTGACACCCATCAGGCACTTGTGCCAAGGGCACACAGAGGGCACAAGGGTCCTGTGTACAAAGGACGTCAAGCACAGGGGGTATCCATATGTCTGTACCGTGGGGATTTGAGTCCTGGATCTCTCCCTACCCTCACAGACTGAAGTCTCCGAGGCAGGACAGAGAGATCCCCTTGCCCCAAGCTGTACTTATTTCCATAAGGTGAAACTAGTTGGGGTTCTTCTGCTCTGAAGTGGGGGGATGGAAATGCCTGCAGTATTTTAAGATGCACAGTAGAAGCAAGTGACTCTCTGCTGTCATCCAAGCCACTTTTAGACTCCAAGCGCTCTTTAAATATTGCAGCGGATGTCAGGCAGGAATTGTTTAACTAATAAAGTATCATTTCTAATTTGTAACGACCTTGGTGGTTGAGTTCACCCAAGTGAAGCATTGCTGTAAGAAGAATCAGTTTGGGACAGAGCTGTTTAATTAGTGAGCCTTCCGGGTTTCATTTGAGGGTTGGAAGAAATTAAAGCATTTTGTCATCACAGTCAGAAGAATGTAGCTGCTCATAGCCTTTGGTTTGTTTTTAAAAACTGCTAAAGTAGCCTGGCTTAACCTCTGCCAATGCCAAAAGTAAGCAGAAGATAGTAAAAAAACAGTGCAATGTTTTTTAAAAATTTTAAGAGAGCACAGCAGAGCAGGAATAGAAGAGAAAGTGGATCAAAGAAAGATTGAAATATAGAATTTGCTGAGGCTAAGGCGAATTCTTGGCCAATACCCAGGATGAATGCCAGAGAGGCAGACAACTTCTTGGCCTGATGCTTGTCTTGGATATTTATCTTGGATTATTTAGGATGATTATCTCAATCTCTCTTCCTGCTACCAGTTTCTTCACATGCAAAAGCATCTCTTTTTCTGTTTCTTGGTAACAACTGAATTTCTTCCCAGGCAGTAAATCCTGATTGACTGGGTCTAGCTGGGCATGAGTGGAGTGGGAAGGGGAACACAGCTGCTTTCCCACACCAGGATACAGTGCCAGGACTATGCATGTTCAGGAGCTACGCCTGTGAGTCTGATGCTGTGTACCTGTGAACAGTTTATAATGCGGGGACAAGCAAGGGGTGTCAGCTGGCTCTGAGCCTTCACGTCCATGTGCACATGCTGGGCAGCTGCTCTGCTCTCTCTGTGCCTTATCACACCAGCCAGTGTCACCTCTAGACTCTGTTATTCGTTGCATTTTTGCAGCCGTGACAATTTTGCCCTTGGCCAGATCCAGCCCAAGGCTGTTCAGTCAAGGAAGGAGCATTGAGTTTTGCTTCTTGAAGCACTGTGGCTTTTTGGACATAGCTGATGGAAGGGTCTGGGAGGGATTTAGGAACTGTAATGGACCATGGGGGGATGTTGGGGTCGTAAGGAGATGGAAGAGGGAAGGGGATTTGGAGAAGGTTGGTGAAGTGTCCAAAGTTCTAAAGGACACTATAGGAAAGTGGTTGAAATATTCTCTTCAACCTATCCCCCTCCCCAGCACTGTATCCCAGCACAGAGATCTTCTGAGGCCTGAGATTCCTTCCTCCTTCATAACTTCCCAGCAGCACCCACTGCACACAAGTGTTCTCAGGAAGGGACCCTGGTTTTATCCCAGTTTCAGTGATATGCAGCTGATGTCCAGAGCAGGTACTAGGCTAGAACACTGTGAACAGAGTGGGATGCTTGACTGTGAACTGCTTTGCAGCCTTGTGTTGCTGTCACCTAGGGTGACAGGGCGTAGCTTGAAGGAGTAAAGGATCAGGAGATTGTTTCTGTTCTTAATGTTTTCCTGTAGCTGTGGGATGTGTGAAGGATCAACCAATCAGCATGTAAATACAGAAGTACAAACTTGAACTCCCTCTTTCTGAGGGAAATGATGGACATTTACAGTCCATCTGCACATCTGGCTGTACATAAGGAAGGAAGCTATGGATTAGATCCATTCTCCTAGGTCACCACTCCAGTCAGTCCTGGACTGGTGAGCTGTTTAGTACTGAGGGAAGTATATTTTGTCCCTGAATTTTCTATCCCAGAAGCTCTCATTCTGTCTGAGAGAAAAGCACTTGTCTCTCCTCTCCAAACAGGTCAAGTTTTGCTCTTTTAGTGGTGTAATTCTTAGTCCCTCCATTTCCATGCAAATGCTTCTCTCTCAATGCCTTCCGTGCTGCTTGAACTGTGGCCGATTTTCTCAGTGTCTCTTCGGAACTGGCTAATTGCTCAGTGACCCAGAAGCACAAAGCACAAGCAATGCTGGAGGAATTTGGTGTGCTGCTGTGCCCTGCCTTCATAAGGATTGCCTCCTCCAGAGCCAGCTTGGCCTCTGGATGAGGAGGCATGTACAAATGAACTTGGATCTTATAAAAATTGACCTGCAGCTTGATGGCTTACTCTGAAATTTTTAGTTTCTTTTCAGTCCCTCCCCTGTTATTTAGTCCAGTTGCAAGTAGCTGCTCTCTGTACTGTTAGTGGCAGAGCTGATGAACATGGGGTCCATCCAGGGATGCGTGAAACCCTGTGTCTGACTGTTCACAGCTTTCTGTGCCACTTTTGTAGGCCATGTAAGAATTATACACTGGTGTTTATTCTTTGATATGGGAAGTAAACCCAGTGCTGGAGGCCTTCAAGAAGTGTAGGATGGAGACGTGTACAGACAGGTGGCTCAAAGCCTGCCTTGGAGCAGGAAGGTCTGGAGGTGGTTGCTTTGACAGCCTCTGGATTCAGGGCATGCAGGTCCCAGCAAGAGGCTGTGTCACTGGTGTGGATCTTGCCAGGGTGCGAGCAGCATTGCTTCTGGCCTGTGGTTGTTTTGCTACATGGATCTGTGACTCATAACAGTAAATCAACACCTACCAAATAGAATACTAGCAAAGGCAGGCTCCCATGCCACTTCTGCCTTCTCCTTCCCCTCCATGATTTCCTGCCCTGACACTGTGCTACAAAAGCCATTAGCAGGAAGACCTTTGCATCCCCATAGGATCTCTTCTCCTTCCACTGTCTCACATCAGGTACTTCCTGGTCTAGCATAGCCTGAGAT